>VHZZ01002376.1:110354-121170 GCA_009801015.1 Silene noctiflora
TGCATAAGATTCATATTTATTTTTATGACTAAAATAAATGTTTCATATATTCTGGAAATATATGTTCTTTTGAGATTAATGAATCCCAACAAGATGCAAGCCACTAGTTGCGATATGATCCCCCTCTTATGTGTTCATGTCTCATATGTTGCTCTTATCGATATCATATCACTTAAGTACCCCATACTTCATTTTTTTCTTCTAAGCTACTGCTTTTAAATAAGAATGTTTGTTCCTTCTTTACTCATTATGATTGTTTATATTCTCATTTATGTGCATTTCAATGTAATGTGGCTGGGAGAACCTTGAGTTACTCCCCACTGACTGTGGCATTCATGTTTACATGAATGACAGGTACATGTTGGTGATCGATGGGGTGAGGCCGTGTGAGCTAGCGAGCATTGACCCTGGACTTTACTTTGTAATCATAGCTAGACTCACCTATTTATCGTACATCATTTGTTATTCGTGGGATATCTTTTCCCCAAACTTTTATCACTTGGGTCTGTATAACCTAACTTGTGATCGTACTTTTTTTATGTTAGTGATACTTCACATTTTAGACTTTATAAGTTTAAAAACATTTCGTATTTCCGCTGCAATTTACTAGCTTTAGTTGTCTTTTCATCGCGGGGTGTCACAGTCAGCCTGCTCACCATCCCCGAATGGATCATCATAGTTTCAAAACAACATCGGGGTCAATCAATTGTATAACAATATATGATAAAATGCATAATAACAATCAATAGCCAACAACCTCCATCACCGTCTTCATCACAACCAAACTGACTACACACTGAGGTATGTAGCCCTGCCAGTGGGGACCGCGGCCTTACCACAAAAATCCCCGGACCGCAGCCCGAACCCAGTTCCTTAATGTGCACATCCCCCTTACGCTGAGAGAACGCAAGGGACGAACAATAGGGGTGAACCACCTCTCACAATGGCTCACAAAAGACAACTCCAACACCAACAATCACCACCACCATCAACATACAACAACCACAACATATACAATCAACATATCCAGCATAAAGATCGTTACATTAACATATAGAATTCTACAGGCAACTGAGTAGGAAAACCCTACCTGAAGAGCGATCCAATCATCAATGTACACATGATCACCGAACACCGCCATCGACACCTACAACAATGATACGACCAGATTACGCACTACCATAACCTTAACCTGATATTTACAGACGATGTCGATGACTTACCTTTACAGACGATTGAAAAACTAGATCGGGGTCAATAAAACATCAATTCCTGCGTCGATCTCCTAGGTAGATGCTAGCAAAGTGAGGGGTGGAAGGTAGTGGAATGTTTATACTGATTTAGGGTTGTGAAGGAGAGAAAAAGAAGAAAAGAAATGAAATTAACTGTCGACGGGTTATGACTCTGAACATAATATATATTATTACGGTGTCAACCACACACTCGGTCGAGTACCAACATACTCGACCGAGTCCGCCGCACCCGGTCAAGTGCCCTACACTCAACCGAGTGTCACACACTAGGTCGAGTCTGAGTCTGAGACAACGAGTTCCATCAAGTTAAAGGTTGCGCAAGTCAACTAAGGTCAGTGAACGGGTCCTCCGATGGGACGGGTATTACAACGATGGCCCGTCGGGATAAAACCATACATTCGATTACGATCTAGGATTTTGATCAACGATACATGAAAGTTTAGGCTGCAAAAATTCCTTCTCTTTCCTTCCTATTTCGTCTCTTTCATTGTTTTTAATTATTTATAGTCTTTATCGTTTTGTTTATATTTAATCCATGTTTTTATTATTTTATCAATATTGAATGAAGGAGAACGGGATATTATTTGTATGTATGCCGATGGATGGCTATTTTTACATGTGTGGATTTGTTTTCTGTTGGACAGATCGTCTTATTGTTAATATCGTATTGTTTATGACGTGTTTAATTGTTTTACTCGTTAATTTAATTCGTTCTTGTTTGAATTAGAATAATTTAAGCATGATATGATTAGATCTATGATTAGTGCTGTTTTGACATGTCAAATTTTGTATCTTTAATTATTTAATCGTGTTATTTGATTTGTTTAACATGTTTTATTTAATTATCGTGTTTGTTCAATTATTTAGCATGTTTAGTCGAGTTATGAAATATTTAGATTAAAAGATCGACTTATTTGCTAATATGTCTCATGTCTCGGTTTTATGGTCTTATTAATGTGTTTAATTTGACTCATGATTTGTTTCACATGCTTGTTTAATTAATTAGATTTATTAATTCGAATTGCATGAAACCGCGTAAATTAAAATTGTTTGCGTCGGTCTATTTTGATACGTATATCGCGTGTGTGTCGTGTGTATCACGTGTTCATTAGGCTATAATTGGTCTAATTTTATGTATGCTGAATCTGTCTTACATGTTAGAATTGCATGTTTGGTTCTATTTGTTTTAATTAAGAATTAATTGAAACCGTCTAGCATGTTCAATCAATTTTCATGAGTTTACTTGATAAGTTTATTTATGAGATGAATTAATATGTCATGATATGATTTAGGGGTTGTTTTAGACATTAATTTAGTCCCTCTTATTTGTCTTAAGCATGTTTAACTATTTATGAAATAATTAGTTTGTTTATATGCTTAATTGTCTATCGCGTGCTTTGAATTATCGCATGTCACTTGAATGAAACCCGACCTGACCTAGATTAGGCCATGTATGACCCACGTGAGACCGTGAGGCCTCGGGAATCGAGCCTTACGGGCACGGTTTTCCGTCTTGCTTGGTTTCGTTCGTTTGCAATATTGTGTGCTTGTTTGTTTATTAGCTTTATCATATTCATTGCTATGAACTAACAATTTTTACAGCGCCGCTAGATTAGGAATTCTTTAATCTTTCTTTTGGATTTGTACTTTTTACTAGAATAGTTTAAATGAACATTCACATGCTAAAATAACTTGACAAGTTAAATGTGCATTAAATTGACATAGAATGACATTGACATGTTAGGGTTTAAAGTAATGATTGCATATTAACATGTGAGATATAGCCAAATAGCCATTGTTTTTCTAAGTAGAGACCGTTATTGTAAAGGGTGGGGTTGGGTTTTAATTAATGAAATTAATCAAACTTCCTAACACGTAATCTCACAAGGACCTAAATCTCTAAAATTTGGTTTCTAATTTTCATTAAAAAATTTAGTGGTGACTCTTTTTAAAAGGCTAAAATGTTTTTATGAAATAAAGGCATTCCCGTGGGCGATTTCCCTCATCCAAAATTTGGTGACTCCGCTGGAGACAGTGAAACTTGAAAAGTAAAGTAATGGCTATTACGATTATCAATCACATGTCTTCTTCTTTATGTTAATCATGCACAAACCCATTTGAGACTTTAGGATTCGAACCATTCCTCCTCTTGGGTCGATTTCAAGACAGGGGAATGACGTTCACTATGCCCGATAAGTATCAGGTGGTTCCACCGACGTTAGCAACGCCATCTCACCATTTGTTACGGACTATGGTGGGTAGACAGTTACCTAACAACGTGGGATCATTGGCATAAACCCATTTTAGAGGACCGACCGAGACTTAGGAGAGTCTAGAATCATGCAAGGCATCCCAAAAATGTGAATGACTATGTGATATGTGATTCCCGAGTTGTTTTCAAAATCGAAGCCTTTTCTTTTTTCGAAAAAAATTGTCCTTTTCCCCTCTTTTTCAAAATTATTCTAAGCTCAATATTTTCAAACCTTTAAACAATATTTCAATTTCGAACTTTTGAACTTACCTCTTTTGAAAAAAGAACCTTTCCAAGCTGAAATACTGCCGAATTAGGATTAGAATTTTTTTACCAAAATAAGCCTTTTTATAATTCGGCATGTTGCCCATTTAAAATCTCACTTTAATTCAATCCTCTTAAATTTCAAATTCCAATGAACCATGTTCTGAACCTAACCCAAGCCTAGAATGGAGTTTGAGTTAGTTGGGTCGAGTTTAGCCTATTTAGGCTCATGTTGATCTACGTTAGCCATGTTTGGTCTTGTCTAAAGGTTCAAGTGAACCTTTTGTCTAGAAAAACACAACCTTAGTAGGTTACCCAAGCCACCTCTTGGGTCCAAGTCAAGCATGTCGACCATTTGGTCAAAGTCAAACCACAAGACGCCCTATTTAGAACACATGGGGCGTCCTTTTCAAACCTATGGGCCATGTTTGGTTCAATCACGGTTTAGTCACACCAAGTCAATGTCAAGTCTAAGTCAAGAGTCAGTTGAGTCAGGTCATAGTCCTAGTTAGGTCTAATATCCATCTCCCACGCGTGTGACCCCGTCAAAATGAGCCACTTAGCTCATTTCTCAGGTCTAAATTTGTCTTTGAGTCAAGTCTGAGTCAAAGTTTGAGTCTGTGAGTCGAGTCGTTGTTTGTGCAGGGGTTTGATTCGGATTTTGATTTCGTTCGGGGTTTCCTTGTAGAAAGGCTAGTTCGGACCAGGAAAATGACAACTGAAGCAATTGTGATTAAGATGAGTGAGACACTGGAACAACTTATAGCTCGGTTAACTGCAATCGAGACTAAGAATTGTGGGGAGGTCCCTGTAACCACCACACCAGAAATTACTGAGTTTGAAACGCGATTTAAGCTTGTTGAAGACCAACTGAAGCTCTCTCAAGGAGAGAGCATCCACTAATAAAATGCTAGGGCCTATGCTCCAGTTCAAGATGAGCTTCCCAAAAACTTTGTGCTCACAAACATACCTAAATATAAGGGCGCTGAAAACCCTCTGCAACACATTAGGTCGTACAAGGAGCACCTTGCTTTGAAGAGAGTGCTTGCAAGCATGCTAACTTCCATCTTTGCTCAGTCTTTAGAGGAACATCCAAGGGCATGGTTCTATAACCTAGATCTAAAGAACTACCCTATATTCGAAGATCTAACTACTGAATTCTGTAGGCATTATGCTGACAATGCTGAGATCTAAACAACCATGAGAACTCTTGAGGTTATGACCCAAAAAGAGAAAGAGGGCTTTATTGATTTCTTGGTCCGTTGGCGCACTGAACGTGTGAAGTTGACCAAAAAGCCCGACGAAGTCGATATGGTCGACAAGTTCGTGAAGAACCTTCAACCTGTCTACCGTAATGAGGTGAAATATCAAAACTTTAGCACATTCAAAGATCTAACCCGAATCGGGAGAAAAATCGAAGATAACCTCCGTGTTATGGAAGCTGCTAAGCCCAAGGGATAACCCGGGGCCTCTTCCACTAAATCAAGGGCACTTAAAAGTGCCAATCACATTCAAGCTGTTGGCTTCTTGGGAAGAACTTCCAAAAAGCCACAACTCTCTAGCCCAAGAGTGTGCACTGACATAGGGTGTACCTATACATATGCCCTAGAAAGACTTATGTCCCAGGGAAAACTAAATCCCATAGGCCCATCTCCTGAACCACCTTTGGAACAACGAGCCGAATGGTACAATCCGGATGCATATTGTGCCTACCATTGAAGAAAGGGGCATGACACAGAAAAATACTACCGTCTCAAACAGGAAATCTAAGATATGATTGAGAGTGGAACACTCCCGATCCCTACTACGAAGCCCAATAATGTTACTAACCCATTCGGAAATCATGCAAATGAATATTTGTCGAAGAAAATGTTGATGTGACTCATCTGAGTCAACCCATTAGTCACTTAAACTGGTTTTTATGTGGGTGAAATGTTCGTTGATTTCTCCAAGTATATCCCGAGCTTAGAGAACGAATTTTGAATTGGGAATTTTGCTATTAACTGCACCTCCTACATTCTGAGGAGTGCCAATGAAGTCAATGGTATCTGGGCAGATGATGAAGACGATGTATACCTTGAAAAAGGTGCTATTGTCCCATTTACAAAAGACGAAATCATAAAGTTAAGGAAAGAAGCTCTCGAGTCCAATCACTTGACACGGTCGGGCCTTCCATTTCGAGTTGATAAGGCTATCCATGGGTCGACCTCAAAAGATAAAGAACCAACCTTAATCGAGGCCCTTAACGAGGGGAAAGCCCAAAAGGCTCCCCTTATTAAGCAGCTACAAAAGATTAAGGTCGACATCTCTATTAAAGAGCTAATTCTAAGATTATTCGAACATCGACAAGACTTATTGTAAGCTCTAATGAGTACAACCGTATCGTCAGATGCTACTCCAAGTGATATGGTTACTTATGTTGCTCAAAACCAACCACGACTTACAAATGCCGTAACTTTTTCCAATGAAGATTTTCCTCCAATAGGGCGCAAACATGGGTTGGCCATGTACATTGCTATAACATGTCTCCACAAACATGTCCCTATGACCCTTGTCGATGATGGGTCAGCAGTCAATGTCTTACCATTAAGAACGGCTCATGTTTTGCGCCTTGATAAAAAAGATTTCATCCCAACCACAGAAATGGTTCGATCTTTCGAAGAAACAATTCTTAGGGTGGCCGGGATTGTCGATTTCGTGATTTAAACTGGGCTCATCGAAAAAAAGATCAATTTCCAGGTCATTGATGTGGCCTCGTCCTTCAATCTACTACTAGGAAGGCCATGGATCCATGGAATAAAGGTCGTATCTTCCACCTTACATCGAAAAATCAAGATTCCTCTCAAAGGAGATACCATCACCATCAATGCAACACCAACCGTAGTAACGGGGGGAGATTTAACCTCATAAGTGACTCTTGATACCACTAATGATATTTGTGGATTCGAGGTAATAAGCATGATCGAGACCTCTCCCGAGCTAGAGAGTATGGACTTATATACGGGAAGTCATGTTTGTGAGACAATCCTTAAGACTAGAAAGTAATTTGGCTTCTCTTTGTATCCTCAGAAAGAGGATACCTTCATGCTAAAGCCAGCTGTCCCAAAAGGAACAATGTCCGGGTTGGGATATGAGACTACCTTCGAAGACTTCTTGAAAAATAAGAAGAAGTCGATTACGGACCGAGAAATTGAAATGAACCCATATCCATTGACACTAAATGGATATTTTGTGAAAGCTGGGGAAACGGGAATTTGTGAGGATTTTCTTAAACCTATTTTCGACCAGAAGAATAAGAAAATGGTTCCCGGAATTGAAATATACCCGGATTGTTACTATATTCCTGATGATGTACTAACTGTGATGCCAAAAAAAGCCTAACCAACCCCAGTCGAAGACGGGATAGCAATGGGGCTCTTCTTCGTTGAAGAAAGTGTTACCATGAAACCAAACGAAGATTTGGTTAGTTTGATCCTTCGAAGCGATTGATTCGATCCATCTACCCTAATCACTGATGTAGATCCTAAGGGGACTGTCTCAGGATGGAGGAAAACCGTTAAATGGACCGAAAATAGAGGATTACTATTCAACTTGACCACAGGAGAAGGAGAAATGTTCAAGCCAAATTATGATTCTGAGTCTGAGTCTGATATGAGTTCTAGGTCTTTGTCTAAGGAGTGAAGTGTCTAAGATACCCCTCCCCCAGTCTTTACTTTTAATGTACCTTCCCCAAGTTCTGGTATTCCGGGGCCTGTCCCGAATACCGCGTCAGTTCCGCCACTAACGTCTGATCAGTTAGCTTAGATGTTAGCGCATTTCGCGCAGTTTCAAATCAATAATAAGATGAACCGGTTTGCTTACGACTCGTCTCTTTTACTTTACAATTCCATTTTTGAAAATAACTTTTTTAGTAGTGACTTTGAGAATGAGGCCGAAAATAAACAGGTTGAAGAATAAAGGGAAAAACAGGAGGAGGTAGAACCGCCTCCACATTTGGTTAAAGGGTTAGAAGAATACGACCGAAAAAATTCTATGATTGAAGATACAGAGACCATCGATGTAGGAACTACCCTAGAACCCCAGGAGCTCAAAATAGGGACCACTCTAGATCCTACAGAGAAACAAGGGTTTATTGATCTACTAAATGAGTTCAAAGACGTGTTTGCATGGTCTTACAGAGACATGCCAGGAATTGATAAGGAAATTGCAGAACACAAAATTCCGATCAAGCCTGGGTTGAAGCCAATCAAACAAAAGCTACGTAGAATGCGTACTGAGTGGTCTTTAAAAGTCAAGGAAGAGATTGATGAACAGTTCAGAGCCGGGTTCATCAAATTATCCGGATATTCTGATTGGGTAGCCAATATAGTACCAGTACCAAAGAAAGACGGGAAAGTACGCGTGTGCGTCGACTTCCGTGATCTGAATAGGGGGAGCCCAAAAGATGATTTTGCATTACCTCACATCGATATCTTGGTTGAAAACACCATGAATCATGCGCTATTATATTTCATGGATGGGTATACCGGTTACAATCAGATAAAGATGGACGAGGAAGACATGCATAAAACAACCTTCACAACATAATGGGGAACCTATTGTTATACAGTGATGCCCTTCGGATTGATAAATGTCGGAGCTAAAAACCAAAGAACAGAAATAACGTTGCTACAGGACATGATGCATAAAGAGGTAGAGGTCTATGTCGACGACATGATCGTGAAATCGAAAGAACATGACGGTCATCTTGGGGCATTACGAAAATTATTTGAAAGACTAAGGAAGTACAATATGAGAGTAAACCCCCAAAAATGTGCTTTCGGGGTCACTTCTGGCAAGCTTTTGGGTCATATCGTAGCCATCGTGGCATTGAAATAGACCCTATAAAAATTAAGGCCATCATGAAAATGCCCAATCCCGAGACCGGGAAAGAAATTCGAGGTTTCTGGGCCGAGCCCAATATATAAGCCGGTTCGTTGCAAAGTTAACAACGATATGCAAGCCAAGCTTCAAGAAAGTGAAGGTCAGAGAACATGAAGTATGGGACAAAGTTACCCGTACTTAGTCCACCTGTAGCTGGGTTGCCACTGTCCTTGTATCCAACAGTAACAGATACCGCGATGGGGGCAATGCTAGCTCAAACCGTGGAAAAAGAAGAAAGAGCTATTTAATACATCAGTAAGAAGTTCTTAGAATATGAAACAAAGTATACGGCAATGGAAAAGACATGTCTAGCCCTAGTCTGGGCAACGAAGAAGCTAAGGCATTATATGCTTTGTTACAGCGTTAGTGTATACTCCAGAATAGGCCCGATCAAGTAATTGTTTGAAAAACCAGTGTTAAATGGTAGAATGTCAAGATAGACCCTTATTCTATTTGAATTTAACCTTAAGTACGTACCATTGAAAGTTATAAAAGGAAGGGCAGTCGCAGATTTCCTTGCCGATAACCCAATAGAAGAAGATGGTGTTACAGACACCTGGTCATTTCCAGGTGAGAATGTGGTACACATCGAAGATGAAGTATGGGACCTCTATTTCGATGGAGCCTCAAGCAGTAAGGGGTACTGGATCGGTATTCTCCTCATTTCACCAAAAGGGGAACATTACCCCTGTCTATCAAATTGGATTTCCTTGTTACCAATAATGCAGCTGAATATGAAGCATGTCTATTGGGTTTGCGCAGTGCCATCGATTTTAATATAAAGAAGCTACTTCTTTACGGTGACTCATCTTTGGTCATTAACCAAGTGACAGGGTCATGGAAGATTAAAAGTGACAGTCTGCCACCTTATCAGGCTAAGATAGATGAACTGGAATAGTATTTCGATGAAATACAGTATGTTCACTTACCAAGAGAAGAGAACCAGTTTGCAGATGCCTTATCAAAACTGGTAGCCTTAGTCAACATCCCAGATCACATAGACTGCATGCCACTGTGTCTCGAACGAAGATCGTCACCATCGTATGTCAATGAGATCTATGATATTGAAGAAGATGAAACCGAACCCTGGTACACATCGATCATGAAATTCAAGGACACAGGAGAATACCCCAATGACCTCGACGCACATGGGAAGCGAGCATTACGGATGTTCTCGTCCCAGTTCATTGAGACTAATGATGGACAACTGTACAAAAAGACAGCGCAAGGTGTTTTGTTATGATGTATTGATAAAAGGACCGCAGAAAGGGTCATAGAGGAAGTTCATGACGTGGAATGTGGACCACGTGTAAATACCCGCCTTATTAAGACCTTTGACTATCGTTAACTGACCCTAGTGCTTGTCGAGTCTTAGTTAGTCTTCGTAGATAGTGTTGTTTTAAGTGACTCGATCTAGCTGAGGTCTCTCGATCGAGTAGCCTCGTTACTCGATCGAGTAGGCTGTACTCGATCGAGTAGGTTGCTACTCGATCGAGTAAGTTGTGTTCAGCAATAAAATATATATATCGCGAAATCAGAAAGCCGAATCATTTCATTTCTTTTCCTAAACCTAGGAGTTGTCGCCTCGTCAGTTCTCCCCTGTTCTTACCCTTTCGAGAATACGGGAGATGTGTCACCTTGAGAGACGAAAGCATGAGCTGGGGAGCGGTCTTGTCGCCGGAATGCTGGCATAGGTACGTTGTATGGTTGTTGTCATCTTTGTCGCTGGTTCTTTAGTGTTTTGCATGGTAATAGTGTTAGACNTCTTTGTCGCTGGTTCTTTAGTGTTTTGCATGGTAATAGTGTTAGACGTCGTTATGTGTCTTAGGATGTCGATGATGGCTTGTGCGGTGTGGCTGTGTGTGGAGTCGATGCGGTTTGCTAGAGGTAGGTTCCTCTTACTCGGTACTATACGTTGATTAGTTTGTATTGATGTTCACGGTGATGTGGTGATTGGTTGCTATCTTTTGTATGGCATCATAGTTATTGTTGTTGTATGATATGTATGCTATGTGCTGGATGTTGCTGTCATTGGTGGTGGAGGTGGAGATTGGAGTATGTTACGAGATGCGTTCTCGGCTGAGTGGAGTCACTTGCGGGAGTGGCTTCACGCCCTTGATTCGCC
>VHZZ01002381.1:28399-42664 GCA_009801015.1 Silene noctiflora
TGTTAATTATAAAATCAGTGAGTTTACATCCAGTATGTGAATTCTTTCAGCCATATCTACTTATGATGTTCCGCTTGATGAAGGATATAAAATGCCTCTCACGGATCTGGGGGAACACCTCTGCCTCTATCCACTTGGAGAAGTAGTCGGTCATAGCGAGCATATAAGTCCTATTCCCTGGGGCACGAGGCAAGGGTCCCACAATGTCCATTCCCCACTTCATGAAGGGCCACGGTGAGATTATCGAATATAATGGTTCTGCCGATTGGTGGCTGACTGGTGCATGCCTCTGGCAGACATCGCATTTCTTTACGTACTCCATAGCATCCTTACGCATAGTGGGCCAGAAGTATCCCTGCCAGAGGGCCTTATTGGACATGCTCCTGCCCCCAGCATGATTTCCACATTCCCCGCTGTAGATATCATGCATGACTGTCGGTGCTTCCTGACTACTGAGGCATCACAAGTATGGGCCTGCCAGGGACTTTCTGAACAGTATGTCGTCAATCAATAAGAATTTGGAGGCTTTCATTTTAAAACTTTGCACCTCCTTTTTATCTGGAGGGAGCACGTCATTACGCAACCAATCATAGCATAGATGCCGCCAATCAGGTGGAGCATCCTGGGTGTCGGTGGTGCTCACGACTCCTGCCTCTTGTGTCCATGGTGTGTATGCGTCCCCGTCACCAGATTCCTGCCTACGAACAACAGGCTCTAGAACATGCACTATGGGAATAGTTGATATTTCCCCTGGTTCGAATATGGCCCCCAACGTGGCTAGCACGTCTACCTCCACGTTCTGGTCCCTGGGAATTTATTTTATAAATAAAGTGGTGAAACGCGCTTTCAACCCATTTGTTACCTTGAGGTAGGCTACCATATTTGAATCCCTGGTGGCATAGACATCATTCACGTGATTTACGATGAGTTGTGAATCACTGAACACGTCTATGTGCCTTACATGAAKGTCCAAAGCTAATTGTAGGCCTATGATGAGGGCCTCATATTTTGCTTCGTTGTTGGTAGCTCTAAATTCACATTGTATTGCCTGGACAATCTGTTGCCCTTGAGGGGAGCGGAGGACCAGTCCTACCCCCGTTCCTCTCATGTGGGAGGCCCCGTCAATGTTGAGTACACACCGTTGGTCACCCTTATCCTCTGTCAAGGTCTGCACGTCTTTGTCGGCCTCCTGCTGGAGTGTTGTACTGAAATCTGAGACGAAGTCAGCCAATGCTTGCGATTTTATTGTTGTTCGAGGCTCAAATTTCAGGTCATACCCACTCAAGTGGATGGACTACTTAGCCATTCTCCCTGACAATTTTGGTTTCTTCATTACGGCTTTCAGGGGTAACTAGTGATTACTGAGATGGTATGTGATTCAAAGTAGGGACGCAGCTTGTGGGAAGCAGTGACAAGAGCTAAAGTAAGTTTTTCAAGTGAGGAGTACATGTTCTCTATAGGCAGCAGAGACTTGCTGACGTAGTATACTAGTTTTTGTGCTCCCTCATGTTCCCGCACAAGTACTGCGCTGACTTCTGCCTCGGTCACTAACAGGTACAGGTACAAGGGCTCCCCTGGCTCAGGCTTGGAAAGTAATGGTGGTGTGCTGAGATAATTCTTGAGCTCCTCAAATTCCTTCTCATGCTCCACCGTCCATTCGAACCTTTCACTCTTCCTCAGCATGTCAAAGAATAGCCGACACCTGTCTAAGGATCGTGAAATGAACCTGCTCAAGGCGGCCACCCTCCCTGTCAGTCTTTGGACGTCCTTTAGCTTTTGAGGGGATTCGAGCTGGAGCACTGCCTTGATATGTTCTGTGCTTGCTTCAATCCCTCTCTGGGTGACCAAGTACCCTAGGAATTTTCCGGAAGAAACCCCAAATGTGCATTTTAAGGGGTTCAGCTTCATGCTGTACGTCCTGAGTATTTTGAATGTATTAGCGAGGTGTCTCAGGTGTTGTTCTGCCTGCTTGGATTTGACCACCATATCATCTATGTATACCTCCATCATTTTTCCAATTTCATCTTTGAACATTTTATTCACCAAGCGTTGGTAAGTGGAACCTGCATTCTTCAACCCAAATGGCATCACGTTGTAGTAGTACAGTCCCCTTTCAGATCTGAAAGCTGTCTTCTCTTGATCCTCCGGGTGCATCTTAGTTTGATTGTAACCACTCCATGCATCCAGGAAGGTAAGCATCTCGTGGCCTGGTGTGGCGTCTACCATGGCGTCTATGTGTGGTAGGGGGAACGGATCTTTCGGGCATGCTTTATTCAAATTTGTGAAGTCCACGCATACCCTCCATTTGTTGTTTTTATTTGGTACGATCACCACGTTGGACAGCCACTCTGGGTACTTGACCTCCCTGATTTTCCTAGCTTCCATCAGGTTTTCTACCTCCTGGTTAATTACAGCGTTCCTTTCTAGAGTGAACTTCTGTCTCTTTTGTTGTACTGGCTGATAGCCGGCGTTGACATTCAGTCGGTGCGTTATGACGCTTGGGTCAATGCCTGTCATATCTTCGTGTGACCAAGCAAAGTAATCCATGTTAGTACGTAAGAATGCAAGTAAAGACTGGCGGATGCTACCTCTACAATCAGAACCTATTAGCACAGTTCGTTCTGGGTCTCGTACGTCCAGGTTGACTTCATCTAGTTCTTCCTAAGGTGGCTCCTCGTACTCCCTCTGGACGTACAACTATGCTGGCGGCGGTCTGGCAGTGGGCTTTAGGACATCTCTGTATCAATATCTGGCTTCCTCTTGTTCTCCACGAATCTCCTGTACTCACCATGATGTCGGGAATTTCAAGCTTTGGTGGTACGTGGACGGGATTGCCTTCATCTCATAGATCCACGGCCTGCCCAGGATGACATTGTAAGTAGATGGTCCGTCAATTACCAGGTACCGTACCTGCTTGTTTACTCCCCCGGCATAGGTGGGAATCACTATTTCCCCTATGGAATGCTTGGTTTCCCCAGTGAACCCTACCAGTGGAACCGCCTTCTGAACGAGGTCCTCCTTGCTGAAGCCCATGTTTTTTAGGGTTTCCAGCATTATTAGGTTCACGGAACTTCCTATGTCAACAAGGATCTTTTTTACCAAACAGTTCCCTATTGACAGTGTGATGATTAATGCGTCATGATGCTGCTTCCCTGTGTCTGGGGCGTCGACCTCGTCGAATATAAATGCTGGCAGGTCATTGGTGTTAATGCGGCAGCAGAACTCTGGCTTGTCTCCCTTCGTCTCAGTGGCATATCACTTTGCTGCGGAATAGGTTAAGCCACAGATTTCCGATCCTCCCTTGATGACATATACGACCCTGGAATGCAGAGGGGGCGGGGAAGGCAGTACCTTCTCCGCTTTATTTACCTTGCCATATTTAGCCCCCTGAGGCAGGATGGCCTAAGTGTCCGGCTCCATGGAGGAACTTGATCTCCTTCCGCAGGACCACGCAGTCTTCAGTGTTGTGGCCGATGTCGTTGTGGTACTCGCACCTTTTGCTCGCATCTCTTTTGTCATTCTCTCGAGGCATCGGCTTCTTGGGCCACCTGACCCGCCCTCCAAGCTCTCTCAGTGCTTTCAGTACTCCTGCCAACCCCGTGGTGAACCTGTACTCGCTTAGCTTGGGTGGAAAGCTGGCACTTTCCTTCCAGTCCGCTTCCCCCGAGACTTTGTTGACGGTGTTCTTGCTATAGGGTTTTGCCCTTTCGTTTTTCTTTTCGGTCGGTGCCTTCCTGCTGGTACGTCCCATGTCATATAGGTCCCTCATGGATTCATCCTCCTCTAGGAGGATTGCAGCCATGGCCTTTCCTTGTACGTCCTCGAAGGTGGTATAGGGGTACTTAGTGAGATCTCTGTATAGGTATGAATCCTGAATGAGCCCTTTTCTGAACGCCTCCATTTTTGTGGCTATGTCGCACCTGGGAATATAAACCTTCTCCTTGTTGAACCTGTTCAGGATGTCCCGGGTAGACTCCTCGAATCTCTGGACAACCCTGTATAGGTCACTTGTTTGTTTCTCTGGCATGCGGCAACTAGCGAATTTCTGGTTGAAGGCATTGACCAGATCTGCAAAGGTGGAGATTGACTTATTTGGCAAACTCACAAACCATTACAATGCTGCTCCATAGAGGTTTGACCCGAACCCCTTGCATATGCACGCCTCTTTTAGGGATCCGGTTTAAGTGATCACCATCATTTTCTGTTTGTACTGATTTACATGATCCAGGGGGTCTGTCGTTCCATCATAGAGGGTCATGGTTGGCGGGGTGAACCCCTTGGGAACGCTAACCAGGGCTATGTTGTCCACGAACGGTGAATCCGCGTAGCTTTCTGGTACCGCCACTTCCATAGAACGTGGCATCCCTGGAACCTTGCTGAGCATGGGTCTGATCTCCTGCAACTGTTGTTCTACCGGTGTTCCTGCCCCCAGATGCAGATTGGGGTTTGTCTGGAAAGAACCGAAGGGATTGCTGGCTGCTGAGGTTCCTCCCACGACGTATTGAGGGATTGCGTAGTTGTTTGGTAGCGGTGTCGCATTGACAATGGGCCTAAACTGTACGTCCTGAGTCTGCGGCGCGTACATGTTTCCTCCTACGAGGGCATTGGTCATTTGTGGGTTCCCTTGGGGGTACCCCTGGAAGAATGGTGTACTGCCGAATGGTGACAGGAAGTCATGCGTCATGGCTCCCAATCCTGCCGGTACAACCCCTTCTGCTGTTATCCCTGACGATGTAACCCCTGAAGGGGACATCATTCCTGGCTGAGTGACCCCTGGTGCGGGCGCTACTCCCATTGGGGGAATGGTCCCGAATGGAGGCATGGTTCCAGGTGACGGAGTCGTCCCTGGCGGTGGTGGCTGGGGTACCCCGGGTGGGGAAACTACCCCCAAATCCAACCTGGTGACCAGCTCCTGCGGGAAGGTTCTTGGTGGGTGCATTCCTGGTGTCATACAAAGTGGTGTATGTTCCACAACTGGCGGTACCACCCCGATCTAGGACACAGCATCCACTTTGTCCCTTAGTGCTTGATTGTCCCTCTGGAGGCCCTCCACTGCACGATGCAAGGTTTCCACAGCTTTGAGCAACTGCTGCACCGCATCTGGCTGTGCTCCCACAAGAGGCTGTGGGGCCGTTGGTGTTAGGGCTCCCAACCCTGTGGGAACCACTGGTTCCCTTGCTGACTCCATCCTTACTAGGCTGCTGACCCTTGCTTGACCGGATACCCCTGCACCTGGTCCACTAGTGCTTTTGGATGGTTACTGGGGTTTTACAGGCATGGTGGTCACCTTGGTTGCTGTAACAGTGGTTGGTGCGGCCACCACCCCTGCCGTTGTTGTGGATGGTCGCATGGTGGGAGACTGTGTGCCGGAACTAGGTATTCCTGAAGTGGAACTGGAGATGCTGACTGTTGGGCTTTGGACTCCAGAGGTGCTTTGACTAGGTTCTGACATGCTGAGTATATTGTTAGGTTGACTTAAGGAAATATCTTGACCACTTAGCTCCACGGTGGGCGCCAAATTTTTTTGGTAAAAATTTACCTACTACCGATTAAAACGAGGGTGAGTCTAAATGGTCAAATGGAGGACTAAAACAAGTCAATACTCAACAAGCAAGAAGGTAATAATGAAAGCAGAAGGTGCGAGAAAGTAAATAACACAAGGTAATTAGTGACGCGGAAAACCCAATGTGGGAACAACCGCGGGGGGAGTCGGTATCCCGCCAATATATGCACTATAATTGTTTGTGGATACTGAGGAGGAACAACGTTGAAGTAAACTTTGGAAGAAAATATAATGATATGACTAAGCTAAGTAAATGATCTTGAGTTGTGAGTGAGTGTTGTACGAATTACCCCCTGCTTCACTTCGATCGAGGTATATATAGTCTTTCTCTTGAATAGGCTCCTTAGTAGGGTTTTTCTCCTTCTGTTACGCAACTTCCCTATTCTAGCGAATTCTGCTGTGTTGACTGAACTTGGTCCTTGTTCCTTCTCTGCAGGTACCAGGGGTGTTTTCCTCTTCGTGAAAATTGACCCATAACTTGATGTCAACCAGTGGTTTGTTGCCACGTCATCTTGGATATGCGTGGTAGGATTTTACCCAAACAGTCACCAATGAGCTCCATCCACCTCCTCTGGCGCATATTCAGCTCCTTCTGGGTGTAGATGTACTTCAAACTCTTGTAGCCTGAAAACACTTTAAAGATCGCCCCATATAGATAATGTCCCCAAATCTGAAGAGCAAACACAACTGCACCCAAATCCAAATCGTGAGCAGGGTAATTCTCCTCATAAGACTTCAATTTCCTCGAAGCATAGGCAATGACCTTCCCATTCTGCATCAAAACACAACCCAGGCCATTCTTTGAAGCATCAGTATATAGCTCAAAGTTCTCACTTCCCTCTGGCAAAGCTAAGATAAGAGCTGTAGTCAAACGCTCCTTTAAAGTTTGGAACGCCGTCTCACAACTCTCATCCCAGCGAAATCTATTATCCTTCCGCATCAAAGTTGTCATAGGCTAGCAATATTCGAGAAGTCTTTCACGAATCTCCTATAGCACCCAGCTAAATCCAAGAAACTCATAATCACAGCAACATTCTTCGGTACTTCCCAGTTTGACATCGCCTCAATCAATTTCCCTCTACGGAGGTAAACCTGGTATCTCATCTGGAAAGACATCCTCAAACTTAACCACCATTGGTATCTCTGATGCTGATGACTCCTCTATCCGAGTATCCTTTACATGGCAAAGGATCATAGGATACCCCTTCCTCATGTATGACTTCAAAGACACAGCTACAATAATCTTGACTTTAGGTTTGACCACAAACCCACGGTAAGATACTCTAACTCTCTTAGTTCCTTTTAAAGTCACCTTCTCTTGATGACAATCTATATTATCACTCTACTTTCCCAGCCAATCCATCTCGGCTGTGACCTCGAACCCATCCATAGGAAACTCAAACAAATCAACTGGAAAGTTCACTTGCCCAACAACCATAGACACCCATTTATAAAACCCCCCACAAGACACAAACTCACCTGATGGTATAAAAACTTCCATTTTTTACATACTCATACTTCCCCAAACCCACAGACTTAGCATGACCCTTAGATACAAAAGAATGCGTAGCCCCGAAATCAAACAAAACAAAAGTAGGTATGGTACTAATAACAAAAGTACCAGTAACCACTTGTGCATCATCCTCAGCCGCCTGCTTGTCCATCATGAGCAACTTGCCGCTATTCTCCTGACTCCACCTGCACCGTGCTTGCCGATGTAGTAGAGTTAGCATCCGAATTCTGATTTGCATTACCATTCTGACGCTGAAAAGTCCCTCCATTGTTGCGATTAAAGTTGCCATTAATGTTGCTTTGACCACCCTAACAATGCCATGACCTAGTTGGTCGGTTTCTAGCCATATTGTGTCCCGGAGCCTGTGAATAGCCTCCTCTTTGTTGCCCTTGGAAGCCTTTCCCACCATAGTTTGTGCACTCATATCTCTTGTGGTAGGTACCACCACAGTTGAAACATTGCAATCCAGAGTTGCCACTGATGCTATGACCATCACGACCCCCAAAAGATGAACCTCCACTAAAGCCGGATCCACTCGATAAAGCCTTAGCATGGTTGTAATTACCACACTTGAAGCCCGATTGCCCACTGCTCTCATGGTCCGCCTTCCTCTTATCATTTCCTTTATCTTTGGCCTCCCTAGCCATGTTAACTAGTCTTTCTGCATTTCCAGCTCGTTCATAAACTTCCTTCAAGTTTTTGGGAACCCCAGTAGGTAACTTCTCCAAGATCTTCAGCGACAACCCCTGCTCGAAACAGAGAGCCAGACTCAGTTGGCTCAACTTCATGTCGTCTACATAGCGCGATAACTCATTGAAATTGCGGTAGTACTCCACCACAGTCATACTCTCGGCCATTTGAAAAGAATCGAACTCCTCTCTCAATTTGTTTTGAATGTGCTTTATAAAAAATTTGATGTCTCATGGCCTTCTCGAACTCAGCCCAAGGAATAGCGGGGTCACCCAAATCCTTGTAGAACTCCTGAGCACTCTCCCTCTCGCGACACCACCACACTCCAGCTTTGTCCCTTAGTTACAACACAGCTTGTTCCACATTCATCTCTTCCGGACAATTAACCACCTCCAAAACACTCTCCATCTCCCGATGCCAGTTATCGAGCAGATTGGGTGCCCTTTTGCCCTCGTATGTAGTAGGGTTGAAGCGCGAAATGGTAGTGCTTATCGTGGTATCATCAATGACCACTTCTTTCAACTTCCCTACATTCTTGAGAGCCTCAGTAAGTGCATCCTGATGCTCAATCATATGGTCAATCTCCTCAATACTCAACTCAACAGCCCTCATCTATGCATTTGATCTCTTTGGCGGCATTCTTTGAGCTATAAAAGGTAAACGAATGTAAGCACATAGCCTACAGCCCAAAGCAAACATAAACCTCACAAAGAGGGTACTCAGTCGAGTATCCAGAGACACTCAGTCAAGTCCCCTGCGTACTCGATCGAGTGCCACCACTCCAGAAACTTACCAGAATCCACACAAAAAAAGTACTCGGTCGAGTACATTATGTACTCGGTCGAGTACACGCTACTCGATCTAATGACTACACACTCGATCGAGTCACCAAATCCAAAAGCTACTGTCCAAACACAAACATATTATCCACTCGGTCGAGTGTCAGGGGCTCGGTCGAGTACCTCGTACTCGGTCGAGTTCGTGCCCCACTCGGTCGAGCCATGCCAAAATCGAACTACCCTCATTCGATTCTGACGTTTTTCCATTTTGCTAATTTGATTATACTCGAAATAATATGATTTGTCAAGCTATTATTGTTATATTTGGACAATTATAAAAAAAATATTAGTATTTTTCAAGTGTTGAAATTTTGAAATTATAATAGATAATAATAGCATTGATTATATACGTAATATCTCTTACCTAATTAAAAATAATTTAAATTTTTATATATTTAAGGAAAAGAAATGTTGTGAAAATTTTTATATTATCTATAAACTCCAAATAAGACAGAAAATCACAGAAATTAGGATATATAGAAGATTGACAATTTCAAAAAACTGTTCATACTATGAACATAGTATGATGGCAGTTGGGTACGTATGCCCCCATCGTCTAGCGGTTCAGGAGAATCACATATACATATACCAAATACTCCTAATCACATATTACTAGGTACAAAACCCAAACAATAACACCAATCATGCTCATACATCGCCACACATTACTCATATAATCCAATCAACTTCCATCCATTTCACATCATACTTTCATCCAACATGCTTATAAGAATAGCCAAACAAACAATGATCCCTCGACGCACCCCGTAGTGACCGGCTCAATGTTTTAAGGGCAAATTTGCGGCCTTATGAGTTATGACGTCTCCTAAGCCTTTGCGGTAGCTCCAGACAACTCATACCCGGGTTCATTTTATTTAGACACCCTAGGTTCATTCTGTTCATTGGTTTTAGGTTCCAAAATCGTCGCTCTGATACCACTTTGTAATACCCCCATACACCAAGGTGCCTTACCATAAACTACCTTATCCTATCGAAGTGCTACCATCTCGGTTTCCCGAGGTAAGTAGATCAAATAGACCATAAAAGAACATTTATTAAAAATGCAAAACTGTTTAATCAAATACAACTGAAAACCAACTATCTAAAACTGTTACAACTCCGGAAAAAAAAAAGTGGAAAGCTAAAGTATACGACGAAAGTGGAAGCTAGCTAAAGAACATGTTATGACTCTACCCCGTCCATATCCCGCGAGCTACATCCACATCCAATACCTGCGAAACTAGCTGCTCACCATCCCTGAATGGATCACCACAATTTTGAAAACAATAACGGGGTCAATCAACTGCATAATCAATATAATAACTCATAGATACACAATCCAATCCAAACTGTAGTAACCGTCCTCCAACTCCGAAAGTAACCAGTAACCGACTACACACCAAGGTGTGTAGCCCTACCAGATTACCCATCGCAACAGGTAACCCACACCGCCAGTGGGGACTGCAGCCGTACCACGTAATCCCCGCTCATCGCAACGAGCGCACCCATATCATTAATGTGCGCATCCCCTTTGTAACGGGAGCCACAAGTGGCGAACATGGGGTTGGAACCTTCTCCCGAAAATGGTCCCACAATAATAACCAATCAATCAATATAATCTCTACCAACCTCAATCAAAATGATAAAATGCTAAACAATCAAGCACAACCACATCTTATATCAATTATACAATCAACTGAGTAGGGAAACCCTACCTTATCATTAAATCCACGAAATCACAAGCAAAGCAATCTAGAAGACCTTATATATAAAGTCCTCACCTATTACGATATAAATCAATCAATATACAACACATAACATGATTATCTACGCAAAACCCCAAATCACCCAATTAGGGTTTGCATAGCTATAACCATAATAATGATTTAACAAGGTACAACACTTACTGATTGTGATCTACGCGGAAAGGAATGCAAAAACCCCCAAAAGATGATGAACCCTAGCCTTGGAGATGATTAGGTGATTAGAGAGAACAGTACGTACTTAGGTTTGTGTGAAAAGTGATTATGAAAAGGTTAAAACTGATTAACACGCTCTTTTATATCTCTTTAATAACTTAATCAAAACCGCGGAAAATAAACTCGTCAGACCGGGTACTTGGTCGAGTACATGACACACTCGACCGAGTACGCGACACTCGATCGAGTACCCCGCACTCGATCGAGTACTCACAAGTCAGAAGCCTGACTAAAACCACCACACTACCTACTCGTTCGAGTACACAGCACTCGGCAGAGTAACCTAAGACCATAAATCTGATGTATTACACTACTTCCGCACACATTACTCGACCGAGTGTGTCTTAGGGAGTGTAAAGTCAATCTTATGAGTTGGGTAAACTCGACCGAGCTTGTTGGTACTCGGTCGAGTATGGCGTACTCGGTCGAGTATGTCAGGTACTCGACCGAGTGCCCGGTCTGACGAGAGTCTTTCGCTCGGTTTTGATTAAGATTATTGAAGGATATATATATCAATCCATTTCCACCTTCTTCANAGAAGAGAGAGAGAGAATTAAGATCAAGTGAGTCCTCCATACCTTTTTGAGTCCATAAGTCCTATTAAGAGCCCTTAGATAAAGCAAATGAAAGGCTTAGATTCATCCCCAAAAAGTGTGTTTTAAGTCATACTCCCTCCTCTTTCCATTAATACACCCTAATTAATCACTATTTCACTACATATTTTTTTCCACTCACCAACTTATCTCTCATCGCACACATTCCATTTCCCTCCTCTCTCAAAAACCCCAATAAATCCAAAACCCACAAAAAACAAATAAATCAAAACCCAAATAAATCACACATTTCTCTCTTCTTCATTCACCACCACCCACCACCACCCCACCCAACAGCACTACGCACCACCCACCACCTCCCTACCAACCCTGCCACCATGTCTCGGTTTATTTTTCAATTTTCGTTTTTTTTTTCCGACTTTGGTGTTAATTTTTTAATTTTTCTATTTTTTATTTTAATCTTAGATCTACTAAATTAGAAATTGATTTTTGAAAAAATAATCGTACTATCTCATTTTTGGTGGTAGTTGGTGGTGATTGTTGGGACTAAAGCTACACACATTCTCTATTAGAGTTACACACGTTCTCTACTAAAGTTAAACACGTTATCTATTAGTTAGTAGTGATTGTTGGTGGTAGTTGGGACTAAAGTTACACATGTTCTCTACTAAAGTTACACACGTTCTCTAGTAAAGTTACACACACGATATATTAAAGTTATTATAATTCAAATTTTTATTTAAAAATGACTTAAAATGACTAAAGTTACACCATCATGAACTAAAGTTACACCATCATGGACTAAAGTTACACTAGGACTAAAATTATATTTACTTGTCTTAAAATTACATAAAATTCATATTCATTTATCAAAAAGCACTAAAGTTACACTATTATGGACTAAAGTTACACTGTTAGTGGACTAAAGTTACACATAGAAGCATTAAAGTTATAGTATCTAATAAAATTCCACATTTGCATAATGTTAAGACAAGGTTGTTTTAAATTTGTCTTAAATTACATAAAATTAATTTTAAGTCAATTTGATGTAACTTTAAAGTTCTACGACGGTAATTTTAGTCCAAATAAATTTGTGTAACTTTTAGTCCACATTTGTATAACTTTAGTCCAAATTTGTGTAACTTCAGTCCATACTCGTCTAACTTTAGTCAAAGTTTGTGTAACTTTAGTCCGTATTTGTCTAACTTTAGTCCATACTTGTATAACTTTAGTCCAAATAACGTTTGTCCATATTTGTGCAACATTAGTCCATATTTGTGTAACTATAGTCCAAATTTGTGTAACTTTAGTCGTACAGTCTAGTTTTTTAGCATACTTCATATTTAACAGTTTACATTACTAGAGTAGAATTACTAAAAGTGATAGAAGTTACACAAAATGGGTTTGAAGTTACACACAACAAGCATTGAAGTTGCACACACTAAAATTGTACATAATTTTTCATAAATTAACCAAATAATATCACAAAGACAAATCTGAAATTTTAAAAAAAACTCAGTAAACTCGCATATATTAAAAGAAAATCGTAACTTTAATGATTACGCGGCTTTAATGTTTTAAGTGTGTAATTTTAGTCGTAAATAGTGTAACTTTAGTCATTGAAGTTGCACATAATGCCACTGAAGTTACACATTATATCTAATAAAGTTGTACATAATGTCATTGAAGTTGCACACACTGAAATTGCACATAATGTTTCATTAATTAATCAAATAATATCACAAAGACAAATCTGAAATTTAAAAAAAAAATCAGTAAACTCACATATATTAAAAGAAAATCATAACTTTAATGATTACGAAACTTTAATGCTTTAAGTGTGTAATTTTAGTCGTAAATAGTGTAACTTTAGTCATTGAAGTTGCACATAATGCCATTGAAGTTACACATTATATCTAATAAAGTTGCACATACTGTCATTGAAGTTGCATACACCGAAATTACACATAATTTTTCATAAATTAACCATAAACCAACAAGACTTACATTTTACAAAAATTTATATAACTTTAATGGTTTAAGTGTGTAACTTTAGTCGTAAATCGTATAACTTTAGCCGTAAATAGTGTAAATTTAGTTGTATAATCTATATTTTCCATATTTCATATTTAGTAGATCTAAGATTAAATCAACAAATTATAAATAAATAAAATAAAATCAACACATAAATCTAAAACAATTAGCAAATAAATCTTAAAAACTCACTCAACAAAAATTAACAAATAGATCGGAAAAATTAACGAAATCTGAAATAATAAAAACGAAACCTGAAATAATAATAATAAAAAAAACGAAATCTGAACAAAAAATTAACAACAACAACAACCATCTTAATTAAAAAGAAAAAAAAAGGAAATTAAAATGACAAAAAAATAAGAACAACAACAACCATCTTAATAAAAACAACAACAACCATCAACAAAAAATGGAAACGAAATCTGAAACAATAACGCAATCTGAAAAAAAAAACGTAAATAAAACCCGACAAACTAGATCTGGAAATTAAAAGAAAAAAAGAAAAAAAAGAAAAAAAAAACAAAGAAAGAAAGATAGAAGAGGCCGGCGGCAGCGAGGCTGTAGAAGGAAGGAGGCGTTGGCGGTGGTGTTGGCGGAATCAGGGAGGGAGTTGGGGCACGGTGTTGGTCGTGAAGGCCGAGGAGTAGGGAGTTAGGGGTGCGGTGGTGGTCGAGGAGGCCAGAGGTGGTGGTGGTCGAGGACGGCGAGGAAGAGGGAGTGAGAAGGACAACGACGATAGGTGTGGAGTGAAAAGGAGAACGGCGGTGGTGGCGGTGGGGCAGGGAGGCGCGCGGCGGGGTGTGGAAATCCCGTTTTGTTGTTGTTGTTTTTGTTCAGTTTTATTTTCTTTAGTTTTGTTTTTGTTTTTGTAAGAGAAAAATGAGGGAGAGGTGAGAATAATGAGAGTGAAGGAGAGACTAAAGAGAGAAGTGAGGATGATTAGTGAAGGATATTAGAAAAAAGGTTGAGTGATTAATTTGTAGCCCTTCATTTTGATGGAATCTCATCTCTTCATCTCCTACATCCCAAGGCCCTTATACAGACTTACAGATTCATAAGATATGAAGTACTTACATGAACTTCTATATAT
>VHZZ01002383.1:42894-56228 GCA_009801015.1 Silene noctiflora
AGGAGTACTAAGCAGACATTGACAACCACTTCTACTATGGAGGCCGAGTTCGTTTCTTATTTTGAGGCTACCTCACATGGTGTATGGCTGAAAGGTTTCATATCCGGGCTAAGAGTTGTCGACTCTATTAGTCGGTCAATTCGAATGTATTGTGATAATACAGCTACGGTATTTATGGCTAAGAATAATAGAAGTGGAAATCGAAGTAAACACATCGACATTAGGTATGTGGCATTGTGGCCATAAAAGAGCGTGTTCAGAAAAAGAAAGTGATCATAGAACAAATTAGCACTGAATTGATGATTGTTGATCCCTTGACTAAAGGCATGTCACCTAAAGGTTTCAAGGGTCATGTAGTGAGTATGGGACTTGGTTCCATAATGTTATACATTCATTTATGTTGTTTTAAACCTTTTATTTAGTTGGATATTTTCTCATTTCGGATTATGTACGTATGTACTTTGGTTATTGATTTTTATTGAGAAATATCATTATGTTTTGACCTAAAGTAAACATATGGTTTATTCATTAAGTTAAGTGTGAGTGCTTAGAGACTAAGTGTATCGTAATACAAGGAAGATTAATTCTCGTCCTAGAGAATTCGTCGACGTGATTCTTATATGAAGTTTCTCTTGATTAAATGGGCCAAGTAGGAGAATGTTAGATTTTCATAATTAATTAAGTAAATATTATTAACCATAATTTTAATTTCAGGTTTGTGAAAATTCTATTTTATGGCCCATTATTTTGGCAGTCAAACCATGGACTAAAATTGCCCTTCATTCACCCCTCACTAACAGTAACCATTCCTCACTTTCAGCATCACGTTTAACTGCTCTTTGATGGCAAGAGCCGTATATAAGAGAACACAACTTCATTGATAAAGGTAACCAAATCTACTCTCTCTCTTAAGTATAATACACCATCTATATTAGTGAGTGTGAGGGTTTGGAACCGAAGTTAGTTTACACTACAGCGTCGGGTTTTCGGAAACGGGTTAATACAATTGGGTTTTATTAAAGTTGATCAGGAATCCATAGCAATGGCTGGAGGTTTAATTTTCGATCTTATTTCATCGCTTCCGCTATTTAATTGTTGTATGTTTATTCAGTTTTTAAACATGATATTAAGATAAATAACTTACAGATAGGTGTATTAGCTTATGTTGGAAGTGATGAAGATTCAAAAGGCAGATAAAGATGGATTTCATCTTTTGTTTTTTTTTTTTTTTCCTTAAAAGTTGCAGGTTACAATTTGAAAGGGGAAGAGGAAGATGAAGATCTTATAAAAGGAGGGTCTGAAGATTGATATTACTTGTTATTATAGTTTGATAAAGAGTCAATTTTGTTAAAAGAGAATGTGTATAATAGTTGGTTATATTGATAATTAAATTACAATTTGGAATATTTTGAGAAACACCTCAATAATGTGGAGTATTTTCATTACATAACCTTACTAAAATTATAAATAATTCGTCGACAACGAACATGCCCGTCTAAGCCTAGGCGCTCTATTCGCAATGGCACTGAGCCTCAAAATTTTGGGGCACAAATTTTAACATTACCCATATAAATGCAAAAAAAAAAGTTAAAAATAATAAAGTTAGCAGAAAGCACACGCTATACTTCTGTGTCTATTCCAATCCCCTTTGTTACTTCATCAATCTCCTTCCGCAAATACAAAGTAATTAATTTCTTTCCAGAAAAAAAAAAAATTGCTCTCTAATTTTCCCATAAACTTATCTAACATTCCTTATTTTGTATTCTTTACATATGATTAATCCAAATCAATTTCTCATATCATTCCAAATTTACAATTAGAGAAATTGGAATCAGAACTTTGAAATATGGTCAGTTTCAATTGTTAATAAAAATCCCATATTTACACTTGAGCTCCAAGAAAATCGAAATATATAATATGTTTTCTTAGTTTTAATGAATTGTTCTGTTATGGGTGGTAGTTGATTTCTTGTGAATCTTGTCTTTATTTTTCTTTCATATTATCGTCTTATTGTTTATGTGCTTTATGAATTTTTAATATTGTTCTAAAATTTAATGCATTTGCAGCTATTGGAGGAAGAATAAAGGGTCGGAAATCAAAGGACTTTATTTTATCGATTTTTAATTCACAAAATCACGCCAACAATTCTAAAATTCGGCTTCAATAATTTGTAGTTTGTATTTTGAGTTTGTAAATTACCCTATTTTATTTTTGTTCCGGACCTTCACTTTTTTTGAGACGGCCTGACAACGAATAGTAAGACTCTTAAAAAATGCAATTTTTCTGATAGTTGATTGAAGACAGCCCAGTTGATGAAAATGTTGTATATATCACTAATGGGCCTCACAATATCGGGCCGAAATTCATTGTATTGGGTAATGGAGCTTGTTATCATTGGTAAATAGGTAAATGTAATCGTGGATAATGTAATCGTGGATGTTTAGTCATGGTGCGATAGTTTTGCTATTTGGCGAATTTGAGTATTTGAATTAGCTTCCGGATTCCCTAAAGTTTATAAAATCTCCATGGAGGAGAGTTAACTTAATTCCCGACCATTCATAGAAATCAATGCCTAGCTCCACATCATCATTTTTTTTAATTTTATTAGCTAAATTAAGATTATCAGCTAAATTAACATTACCTCAATCAAAAGTTTAAATTGATGGTAGCGAAGCAAGTAGTCGAGGGCCTTTTGAGATTGAAAACGGGATCACCAGGATCATACAGATGCACACCTAAATTATATGCTGAAATCCCTCTCGTGAGATTTTGGAGGCTCCTAAATTTTTGAATTTCGAATATAATAACTCAGACACTGATATCATGTGAGAAACAACTCATAAATCAAAAAGTTTAAGCTAATAGTTGAGTCTCAATCATTGATTTTGTTTTTAATACCTAACTACAACATTTACACATTGTTAATAATAAAAAAATAACTTTTTAACAATTTTTTTCAAATATAATATTTAAATATTAATATTTTAATAAAAATCTTGATTTATCTTTGACCCAACGGGTCGACCCGTTCGGGTCGGATCTTGGCCCTAAAATAACGGGTTATTTCGGGTTCGGGTCACGGGTTGAAAAAACCAGGTTTGTAACCCTAAAAACGGGTCGGGTTTTCGGGTCGGGTCGGGTTTTGACAGGTCTAGGAATAGGCAAGGCAAAATGGTAGGATGCTTACTTGGGTAGTTTGTTGTTGTCGTCAAATGTCCCTCTCTCCAATGGTGTAATTGAGTAAAAATCCCCACTTCATGTGAGCCTAAAGACTAGGTCTTTTTCTATGAAACAAAGCAAGACAAGCTTAAAGGAGGGATAAACCTACAAGTTAGAGAGGTCCCCTACAGTTGCAGGAGGGACTGGAATCGTGCATCATAATCCTTTAAATTTATGGGCTATATTTGTGTCGTCGAATCATGAATTCAAAAAGGATAAGAATACGCATCAAGATTTGGCATATCGTCATCATCATAATCTCCGTAATAATATGAAAATCACCTCTTTCCGGGACCATGTTTTATGTTTACAATTTCGAAATAGTGTTTTTATAGTAAATCCCATAAAATCTATGCTGACAACAAATTTTAATCTTTTTCAGAGCTCCCTCATGCTACTTTATGTCTACAGATACTTGAATTTAATGTTTACATTAATATTGGTACCCATTAATTTCTTTCATCATCCAATTCTAGTTTCCATAAATAAAAGTCGGTTTTACCGTATTACAACCGTTTCTTTCATCTTGGTTTTAGCAGATGTATTCTCAGAAATCAATTTGCTTGAGATTAAGGATATGTTTGAATTGAGGGATTTGGGGGGAATTTGTTTCGCGCAATGAGTATGAGTTTGGAATCAGGAATCATGCCTGAGTGGTATGAGATTGGAACTCCATTTCTCATGCTCTATGTTTGTTTCAATTGTATGCGGGATGGTTTGAAACTAAATTAAAGTTGATATATGTAAAATCCAATACTTTAAATAATAATTTTTAACATATAAAATCATGAAAATAAAGATTTAATTAAATAATTATATAAAATGTTTCATTTAAAATATGTCATAATATTTATTTTTATATTTTTGTTTATTATAATTTCATACTAATGGGTATCAATCTCAAACTCACCCCTCTCCTAGGGTATAAGAAACCTCAAGGGTTTGAAGTACAGGTATGAAGCCCCAAAATTTGTTAAACCAACACTTGTATGAGTTTGGCACATTCCAAACACATAACTCATATCTTTTATGTTTGAACCAAAACACCCCTTAAAGGAAAGGAAAGGAAAGTGAAATAGGAGATTTAAAATCCTTTATTTAGATAACAAATAAGGGTAGAGAAAAACCTCCTCCAATGCAAATCAAAATCTATTTATAATACTAATGGATTTGGAAGGGAATTGTACCTAAATATCGGCCCCCCATTCCCTCTCCCATCTCTTTCCCTCCATTTTTGCTATCCAAACACGCCCTTAGCAATTGGATGAGAGGGGGAAGGAGGAGGTGTTTGGGTAGAATTTCTTTCCAAATCTTTCTTATTATGGAGAGATTTTGATTTATCTTGAATAAGGAAAAATGGACCCTCCAAATCCATTCCCCTCCATTTCCTCTCATCCTTATTTGCTATTAAAATAAGGGATTTTAAATTTCTTACTCTCTCTCCCTTTTCTTTCCCTCCAAACTCATCCATCCAAACACACCCTTGTTTGGATAGCAAAAATGGAGGGAAAGGGAGGGAGAATGAAGTGTGGTTGTTTGAATACAATTTCCCTCCAAATTTTATTTATTGTAGAAAGATTTTAATTAGCCTTAGAGGAAGGGAATTGAATCCCTCCAAATCTCTCCTCCTCTTTTCCCTCCACCCCATTTATTATCCAAACAAACGATTTTAAATCCTCTACTCTCCCTCCCTTTCTTTACTCTCCAAATCTCTCAATCCAAACACTTAATAACTCTTAGCAATTAGATGAACTAAGGGCAATATCAATAATTGTAGTTTTATATAACATTTTTTCATTGTCCCATTAAGAATACATCTATCAAGTAAATAGGTAATTCAAATAAGAGTATCCGAATAAAGAAGAGGACTATGAGTTTCAGAGATGAGAAGCCCACTCTTAACAAGCTGTCCATGATACTAACATGTCATCACTATTCAGACAAAATTGTTGGCCCAAATTATCTGCTGATTTATCGTCGACTCTTCTTCTTTCACTTTCGTGATGATGACGACCACGTGGCACCTCTGCTTTATCATTGTTTAACCTCATATCATACTTTCGGACTATCGACAGAGTAAGATTATGTAAAGTTTTTGTGAGCCCAAATTACTGATTCCAAAAAAACTGCAAATTTTTATTTGTGACGCGATACAAGCTTGTAAGGTTTTATAAATGATTTAGATAATGTTTGAAAAGGAAGTTGGTTGTAAGATATTACAGGTGTTTTTTCTTTGGGAATAAAAGAAATAACGGTTATTTTCGATTCATTGCTATCTCCTCATAAAAGGAACTTTTTATTTCTCCTCAACGGTAAAATTTCTTTATATAGATGATTGGACTTTACAAATTGTTTTTATATAAGAAATTCTTTATTTTGTAAATCAAAGGATAAAGAGTAAGAATAAACCCCTTATATTTGCATCAATTTTTTTACTTGATTAAGTGAACAACTTGCATTTAAAAACTACATACAGTTATAGTAATGCAGACGACTCAATGTATTTGGAACATATTTGTACAAAAAGAAATAAATAGCGAAAAACATAAGAGCATCCGTAATAACATATTTTTATTTTTTCATTTGCCTTCTCTTTCATCAAATGAAGAACCTATTATTGCACTCATTTCCCCATTATTTAAGGCTCCTCTATTTTTAGAGAAAGTTCCCAAATAAAAACCAAAGGAATTTTTGTAGTACTTTTATGAAACATCGATATATATTATGTATTATATGGTTATTACAAGAAAATATGAAATATTGCATTATCTTCGTTAATTACTCAACGTAGGCTGTAACACACCAAATTAGTTGAAAAGGTCTATTAATAATTTTAAATGATTGGTGCTTAAATTGATTGAAAGTACTACTCATATCAACAAAGTGAATTTTCTTTTTCATTATCCATGCAAAAGACCTTCACAGTTAAATGTATTTGGTTGGGAGTAATCTTTGGATAGGCGATTTCCTGGAAATGTTCCTGGGATGCGCATGAGTGGGAACAAAATGCGATGGAAATGACCGTGTTAATCTGTGGCCCAAGGCTCCAAGCATATCGCCTGGCGGGCAATCATGAGTAGCCGCTTTCAATCCACGTTAAGCAGAAATGTTACATAGGTAGTAAACTGTTGACATTGACTTTTAATTTTAAAAGAATGTGTTGCAAGAAATTGTAATAATAATTTTATATTTTTTCTCCTTTTTAAAATAATAATTTTGCTTGTAAAATCTGAAAAAACTAATTCATATATTGAACAATAAAAGTAGATATAAATAGGATAAAGTTTACAAAAAAATTAATAAGTGGTAATTTTAATTTTTTATTAAAGTAAGTATGCAGATTATTTTGTTGTAACTTAACCAGTAAAGTAAGAAGATTAGTTCGGAATAGAGAGAGTATGTTGAGAGTAACTAGTTTTCCTTAAGACGAATGTACTCATCCGTCTTAATAAATGGTTTAACACATGAGTATATAGGACAAAATTTTGTTTTTCTCTATGTATTCGGCTTTTATCTTATTTATTCCACACGGGTATAGTCAGTGGCGAAGCCAGAATTATATGGGGGGGGCGAAAAATTTCAGCGAGGGCGAACACGTAATGCTATAAAGTAAACCTTGGAAAAAATCAAAAATTCTAACTAAAACATTCGAAATTTTCAATGTTAAGTTGGGGCGACCGCCCCTGTTAACCACCCCCTTAAATCCGCCATTGGGTATAGTTAACCCGTTTAAGCTTAAGAGCATATTCACGGGTTTAAAATGGGAATTTGCCATGTTGGAGATTACTGTTTTTTTTTTTGTTTTTTTTTGTTGTTGTTGACAACAGGAGATAATTTTGTTGGAACTCAGAAAGTAGAGTAAAGTGAATTGATAGGATGATCAAAAAACAGTAATGAAGTTGTCTCATTCAAAAAGAATCATCACTACGTGAACCAATGATATACATAATCATCGGAGGATCTACATTATTGTTATAGGGTCCGAGGGACACTGGAAATAACTATTGTTGTTTTAGTATTTTGCCTGATTCTTGTGATTAAAAAAACTAAATTTAAAACTTCGTATAACATCACTTCTCAAGTGGTAAGAGCTTTTTTACCCCGATTATGAAGTTGGGGGTTCGATTCTCACCCGCAACTTAGTGCGCTTATTTGAACCAAAAAAAAAATTAAATTCCTAAAGCACCCATAAATTGCTTCTTCTCATGCTCATAAGAAGTATAGAAGTTTAGGTGATAATAATGTTGTTATCAAAGAAGATAATTTATTTATATTAACTCTATAAAATAGAGTTTAGAAAGTTGTATATGTTATTATTAACGATATCTATTGGAACAGAACTATGTTTATTTCGAAAAATAGGAATTTCATCCATTTATAGCCAAATAGGCAATGTAGGACACTCAAACGTCAATTCTCGTTGAAGACGGACACTTTTTGTCACAAGTTGAAAACGGGGAAAATATCGTCATTTAACGACAAAATGTGACCACTTTAATGACAAACTGGTATAGCTTAAAAAATTGTTATGATAACTTTTTTATCTAAAACTGGTTATATTTCCGTCTTAAATGGGTCACATTTTACCGTGTGTTCAGTTTGTGACGAAATGTTATTCGTTTTCAGCACGACTTATTGTTAAGCCAATCGCTTTCCCTTATCTGACTCGTCATGAAGGATGGAATAGATCGGTTAAACGAAGATGATTAGTTATCTAGTTTATTTTCCTCGTTAAAAAAGAAGAAATTTTATAACTATAACATACGCAATACTTCGTAACTCTCTAATCCCTGCAGTTGATCTTGTCTAGGGGTAATACGAAGCCAAACTGAGCGAAAGGCTAGATAGGGTTACTCTGTTGGAGCTCAACAAGCTCGTGCTCAAGCTCGACATCAGAGGTGTGGCTCGAGCTCGGCTTGCGGCTCGAGTTGAATGAGCTCAACTCAAGCAAGCTAAAAATGCTTATAGTAGGATTTGAGCTCTACTCATTTGCTTGGATTAACAAGGTATGTAAAACTAACTCTCCCACTTTACCATACTAAATTACTAATACTTGGTTATTAAATATTATTACCTTGAATTGGGGTCTTCAGAACTAAACGTGGCTATGCCACTTGATCCATAATTTTTTTCGTTAAATTATTTTATTTCCATGAATTAAATGTAAAGTAAATTACTCATTTAAAGCAAAAAAAAAAAAAAAAGTTGTATCATTAAAAAATATCGAGTTCCTCGCAAGCTTTTGATTTGAGCTTGGCCTTGCTCAGCTAATTGACTCATAAAAGCCTCGAGCTTGAGTCGATCTCACACGAATCAAGCTTTGACCGAGCCGATTTTGAGTTGCTCACGATCGCCCCATAATTATTTATACTGTCACTAATTAAGTTGAGTAGAAAACTGGAAATAATTTCATATAGGATGGACGTTAATTTATTTGACTTTGCGCAAGTTTTTTACTCTGTTCGTTCCAGTTATTTGTTATCTTTGGTTTTGTGCAAGGAAATAGGAGGTGCCAATAATTAGACGACAATTGACAAGTGAATAAAACTGAGTGTATAGAATCAAATTGCACATAAAAAACATTCCTAAAATAAAAAGACCTAAAAAAAATAGATAAACAAAGAACCGGGATGGAGATAGTACAACCAATGAAGTTCATGGGGTCAATATCATAAAATTGCTTCACTAAAATGTACAACCAATGAAGTTCAATGAATATGGTGAGGAGTTGAAGACGTCTCCTCCAGCTTGGATTTCTGCTTCTTACATGTTTCTAACCAATTTCATTTGCGTACAACCCTTTGTCCTTAATTTCTTGACATTATTACTTTGAGCAAGTACATTTTATGATTATTGATTATAAAGCCTTACACAAATAACATGATATGCTGGTATTCACAACTTAATTCTTGGTGCTCCTTTTTCAATTTTAAGTTATTACTGTTCATTTGTCGATCATTCAATACGATCTATAATGTTTTTTTTTCCTATTTAGGTCCTTAGGAATGCTTTTGAGTTGTTCGTTGTCGGTAAATTTTATCTTTTGTTTAATTCATCATGTGCTGGAATTTTTTTAACACCGAGATGATAAAATTTATATTCCATTAATTAAATAAGTCGAAAATTTAAATTTCACCCATTTATTTCGATACTTAAACCAAAAACTTAAATCATAGCTTCGATTTCTGCTCTTATTTTACTTTGTATGTCAACCTTTAGTTCTAATGCAATGTCATTATACTAATGAGATTAAAGAGTCATATAAGAGAATCACGGAAAAATCCTACTACACGTATTAGTTTTCTTGAAATTAATGAATTCATGTGAGATTTTGAAATTTGCTTTTCCGCAACTCTCTAACATCGAAGTTATTTTCGAATTAAATGTTATATAAACTTTGCTGAAACTTGTAAACTTGCTGATAGTTGTCAATTATGTGATTAGTTCATTTAAAAAACTTATACTCAATTGACAAATTGTAGTCATGTATACGAGTACTATATATGAACAAACATCGTTATCATCAAAGTCACTATCATGACAACAAAAAATTTGAACTCAAATCAACATTTCAGAAATCTCTTAAAAAAGCTGTAACAATTATTAAGTAACAAGAATCTTATATATTACATGACATAAATCATAAATTTCTCATTATATTGTTTTTCAAAGTTAAAATAAAGCTACTTTAACACAAACAACAACAATGGAAGGCAATCTTCTAAGCTCTCAACGCTCTAAAGAGCAAGAATTCAACCTAAACGAGTGGCATCTTCGAGCTCGAATCAGTAAGGAAAACACATCAAATTCAAGAAGGTACTCTTCTTCTTATATAAGAAGCTTTAGAGAAGACTCGTCGAGGTCTTTTCGGTCTAACTTCACCATCTCTAGCACTGCCTCTTCCCCTGGCTACCATAACAAAGGTAAACATTATCCAAGTTATACAGTTAACTTACTAAATAAGTAATTTGCCTGTAGATGCTGGTAAAGTCATGAGGGCAGGTACCCATGACATGGGTTCAAATCCCGTCAGGGACGTATTCATTCGCCCTTGTCCTTGTGGGCTTCCTTTTGGAAAAAAAAAAAAAAAAAAAAAAAAAAAGTAATTTGCCTGGTTTGACACTAGACTTATTTTAGACGGTCTTATACAAGAAATAAGCGCATCTAAGATGGAATTAGTGTCAACAATTAGATTAGATTATACTCCGTGTTAGATGGTTTTATTCATGATTTGTCATACTTTTATGTAGATGAGATTGACCCATCAACTTACTCGTTCACAACCGCGCTTAAAGGTATTACGTCTATTTCATATTACTCCCTCTGACTCAACTCGCGTATTTCTATTTCGTGAGATTAATTCTGAAAAGCGTTTTAAAGAATCAGTTGAGTCAGAGGAAGTCGTGTCATTAACAATATTCGACTTTCAAATTTGGCGAATAGTTTTTCTAATTCTAATAAATGTATAATGTTATGTTGGATTTATAAAGCATTACAAGCAAGATCAGGGTATGTATGGGAATGCTTATCACCAGAAGGATTTGCATTGAACTCAAAATGGAATGAAGCAGAAAGATATATATGCAATCCATTATCAGGGGAAGTTCCTATGGAATGTTTATCAGCTAAAACGCTAAGCGGAAGGTCGTTTCGGAGTTACATGGCTAGTAGAGTTACCATGTCTGCGCCTCTTGTTTATTCTCTTCAACACCGAAGAAGTAGTAATTTCTCCAATCCTGTTTCTTCAGCTTTGAATAAAGAACAACTTGTGAAACCTCCACTTGTTATCCCAGGTACTATATTTTTGTCACAAATTCTCATTTAAAACCGTTGTTTTGTTTTATTTTATTTTTCTTTCTGGTGGGTACCATATGAGACTGTTCCACGTGTGAGATACTGAAATGAACCTGAACTATAAAATAATTCTCGTTTAGTTATAGGGTTGTTTCACCTATGAGACCGTCTCACTCTCGTATAACACGAGCTATCAAACTCTAAGTTGTAACTCCCTTGCACATATTTCAAGCCAATTCTTTTGGTTTTGTGAATGATTGATTGAATAAACAAAATGACTTACTATGCAATACTGTTCCCATCATTGTGTCTCATGAATAGCCCTTGCATAAAACAAAATACATCTAACTCCATATCATTCGACTACGAATATTGAGTTCATACATTATACAACTAGTTGTACAACTCGTTGGATAGTTTTATAATAAAATTTTGAGTTTTGTTTTAAAGATTATGAGTTTATTATAAAGTTTCTGAGTCCGTTCAATTAAACATTAAGGTAAAAAATTTACAATGTAGCTTAAAAACTATACATATAAATTCAGTTAATTTTGAGTTTGGCGGTCAAAAAATTAATATGTTACTTATAAACTTTAAAAGCTCAGATAAAATAGCTCAGATAAAATACACGTAAGCTCAGTTGTTATAATGTTGTGTTTTTGGTTAAATATAGAGAAGCAAAATGGGTGTAGAACAAGGGATGTAGGAATACAAAGCAACCCTTCTCCTCATGAAGGAAGTTCGAGCAGTCTAAGTGATATATCAACTCCTTCAATTCGTGAGAGACCTATTACTCGTTGTGAAGACATAGAAGATCAAGATGAAGATGTCCAAAATTCGAGTTCTACTATAAAGTCCAACGATATTGAAGAGGTACATATACAATTTACGCAAATTCTCATTCTAGACAGTTGAATTAGTCTGAAATTAAGGCGGACAAAATGTGACCATTTTACGATAAGATGTGAACATCAATTTATTGTTAGAAAATGACAATTTATTTGAATTCGCACTCGTTATAAGTTTACTAAATGCTATATGAGATTTTGGTTATGCACTTGTAAATGCCGGAAAAATTGTTTACGTGCACCAAAAAAGGAGTAGAGTAGAAAAGGCTATAAGTTTTGATACATAATTTATAAAGTGTACGATGCAGGTGGAAGTGAAAGTAACAAGAGAGGGAGAAGAAACAAAAAGAGGAAGAGGAGGTTCGCAAAATAAGAAGAAGATACACAAAACAGGACAACTTTGCGTTTGTAGGCATTTTAGTGGATGCTCACTTGTTTTTTCACTCAAGAGTTTATTGATGAAAAGGTGGAAAAAAGAGAAAAGTAAAACCCCCCAAAATAAAATAAAATAGGTAGCAAAAAAAAGGGGAGGCTATTATGTAGTGGCGCATCCAGGATGTGAAGTCAGCAGGGGCGAAATGGTAATAGTATAAGGAAACCAGTAAACCACTGCTATTACGTGACATGTTTATTTGGAGAAAGAAATATCGTGACATCGAGTGTACTATAAATAATATCATGTCTTGACACGATTTTTACTAGGACGATGGAGATTATTAGTTATTATATTTTCCTTATGCTGAAAGTCTGAAACTGTAGAATTTTGTCTTAAGCATAGAATTGTTATCAGGTTTGGTAAGCTAATAAAGATTCGTATATTTTTGTCGAACCGAAAGATTTTACAAGAGAAAGGAAGTGTAATGGTGTCATGTAAGATGTCAAATTTAAGAGACAATAATTGTAACAAAGATGTAACTTATTTTGTAATTTACTAGTTTGGAACAAATTCTATATGTTCATACACAAGATTTCTTTCTTGTGTATGTTGATCACATGCTTGACTGTCTTACTAACTTGTTTTTGCAGCAAAAATGTTAGTGGCGTGCAAGATATGATGTGCTCTCTTCATCAATATTCTTGTGTATCTTAATATTTGTATTGTTCTAATTTGGAGCATATAGTTTGGGACATGTTTATTATTGTTATATGTGATGTGATGAGATGATTCCCATGGACGTGTATATAAATACATGTTTCCTACTGTTTTTCTAATGGTGACACTTTGAACTGACACTCAAGTGAAGTTGAGTAAGAATTCCTATCAATATATGGCACCATATCTACAACTGTTGATCCAAAATTAGAGCATCTCCAACGGTCAGCTATAATACATTGTAGTTTGGTTTGTTACATCGATTTTTAAAGCTACTCGGTTTTTCAGCAACGTACCGCTTCAATGGCAAACTACAACATATTGTGGCTTGTATGGGTCCCACGTACTTGCTTTCATCCAATGAGAATTTACCTTTTATT
>VHZZ01002383.1:61908-87045 GCA_009801015.1 Silene noctiflora
ATCAAACATGAAGGCATATGAGTGACGTAGGAAGGCAATATTGAGGAGAGAGGGAGGGAAATATTAGGGAGATAATAAAAGAATATTTAAGAGAGAGAAATAAGAGATAATTAAGGTAACTAAAAAATCTAAACTATGGATAATACTTAATGTGTGCCAAGTTAAGTATTAATGTGTGCCTATAGGGCACGCATTAGAAAAACCATTATTATTATTATTATTATTATTATTATTATTAGGGACGAAATTATTATTAGAGACGAAATTAGGTTATGCTTTCATTACTTAGAACTTCATAAATACTGTTAGTTATTACTTTGCTATTCGGTTTTCAAATCTACAACTTTTATCTAATTAGTTCATCTACTTTGTCTTTGATAATTTCTACTCTCTTTGTTGTTCAATTAGATTATATTAATTTAATTACTCATGTTCATTATTACTTCCTTGGTTATCTACTTTATGTCTTCAATATGTCTTCCTTTAGTTAATTTGATTGTTGTTCAGTTAATTAGTCTAAGTAGCTAAATTATAATTTACGGTTAAAGGGGATCTTGAATGTTAAGAGGGGATAGTTTAATTAGTTGTTATTAATACCGCATATGAACTATTGTTTGATTATCGTCTTAAATCTAGTTTATCAATTACTAGTTAGGATTAATCAACTAGTCTCGCAAATTAGGATTTTTATTGACCAGATTAAGACTACTTAGGCTACAATAATTGAAAAGAGCAAGTCTAATTATAGCGGCCGCATGTTAAATTGGAGATCTAAAGAAAATAACTGATTCGACAAAACTTATGACCTTAGATAGCTCGGCTACATAGCAATTGATTAATCTCCATACCCCTGATTAAAACTCATAGTGAACCTAAAATCCTAGACTCGTTAATCTTATTGAATTCGATTTAATACATTATTTCGCTTTAATTATAGTCAATCAACAAACTCAAAATTGTTACTTAGGCAGACTTTGTCATTAACAAATAGATCATTATGGTCTCTCTGTGGATACGATACTCAATTTACCACCAGCTATCTGTTATTAGTGACCTAGGATTACATTGATTAAGGCGATACGACTTTAGCCATATCAAATTTGGCGTCTTTCCTGGGGAGTCTGCAATTTTCTGTTTTTTTTTTACTTAGTTTGTCTTTTGTCTAGGGGAACCTCCGTTTCTTAAGATCGTTCTCATATTTTTCTTTTTAGTTTTGTTTATTCCCGGGTTGTAATGTTTCACTGAACCGAAGACGTTATTCGAGTGGGGTACCCCCTTGAAAGTTGAAAAGTTCCATTGATAGAATTAAAATCTGACTAGTGCTTAAAGGGATTGAAAGTATTACTCATATCAATAAAGTGCACTTTATTTTATGGTTATCCATGAAAAAAACTCCACAGTCAGTTAAGGGTGCTTGGCTGGGAGTAGTCTTAGGATAGGCGACCTTCTGGACGGTTCCCGAGATGCGCAAGAGTGAGGACAAAATGCGCTAGAAAGGACCGTGTTGATCTATGGGCCATGTACACAGCATGACAAGCTACCGTGAGTGACCTCTCCCGGCCCTAGGTTTGAGCCGGGGTGTTACAAGTGGTATCAGAGCAACCCTGCGACCGTCTAGTGAGCTTGTGGTCTTGAGTACCCAGGTCACCAACCTAGAGGGGAAAGATTCTGAGTTTGGCTCGACCGCGGTCAGATGCTGCCAGGCGCAACGAAGACGTTGCGTTCTTCAAGTGAGGGTGTGTAATACTCCACTGAACCGAAGACGTTATTCGGGTGGGGTACCCCATTGAAAAGGTCCATTGATAGACTTAAAATCTGACTAGTGCTTAAAGGGATTGAAAGTATTACTCATATCAATAAAGTGCACTTTCTTTTCTGGTTATCCATGCAAAAAAACTCCACAGTCAGTTAAAGGTGTTTGGCTAGGAGTAGTCTTAGGATAGGTGACCTCCTGGACGGTTTCCGAGATGCGCATGAGTGAGGACAACATGCGCTAGAAAGAACCCGTGTTGATCTATGATCCATGTACACAACATGACAAGATACCGTGAGTGACCGCTCCCGGCCCTAGGTTTGAGCCGGGGTGTTACAAGTGGTATCAGAGCAACCATGCGACCGTCTAGTGAGCTTGTGGTCTTGAGTACCCAGGTCACCAACCTAGAGAGGAAGGATTCCAAGTTTGGCTCGACCGCGGTCAGATGTTGCCAGGCACAACGAAGACGTTGCGTTCTTCAAGTGAGGGTGTGTAATACTCCACTGAACCGAAGACGTTATTCGGATGGGGTAGGTTCATTGATAGACTTAAAATCTGACTAGTGCTTTAAGGGATTGAAAGTACTACTCATATCAACAAAGTGTACATTTTCTTTCTTGTTATCCATGCAAAAGAACTCCACAGTTAAGCGTCATTGGTTGGGAGTAATCTTAGGATCAGTGACCTCCTGAGAAGGTTCCCGGGATGCGCATGAGTGAGGACAAAATGTGCTAGAAAGGACCCCCTTTTGGTTACCTAACTTTTGCACACAATTAATCGACAAAAGCACCTTCTTTGTGGGATCGACCCTTACTTACACTTGCTACCAGTTTGAGTTTGTAGTGGATAAAAATGCTAATTTGGAGACTTACGACAAGTCTAGCCATCGAGTAGGTCTCCTGAGAGACAGTCTTTCAATAAGTTAATTGAGAGACTATTTTCAGTTTTAAGAAAAAGCGGTGCTAAAGATAATAAAATGGGTACAAATTCTGATTAAAGATAAAATGGATACATTTATTATGCAAATAGGTACGAAATTACTATGTCACAATCATCAATAAAAGGGCACGAAATACAAATAAAAAGGTACGAAAAACTGATCTCTCAATAACTTACCGAAAGACCGTTTCTCCAAAATTTTAGTGCTAACGATATGCATATAAATTTTAAAATATAACTTATAAACTTTATAAGATCAGAAAATACATGTTAGCTCAAATATTAAAAAAGGCCTAATATAATATATCAAATACGTGTTATTTTTTTCCAAATTCAGACCGGGCCAGAACCTAGTACCATAGTTGTGCTCAACTAACAATCTAATCCACTTGAACCAAAAAGAATAAGAAAAGCAGCAACTCTCCTATAAAACCGTTTTATAGCATAGATTGATTCAAGAAGAGAAAAGCTCAAAGATAACTCTTTATTTAATTTATATTTTAATTTTATTTTAACAACGCGATATTTTATATAAAAACTAACCTATTTAAATATACAAATTATTAATATAAAATTTGGCTTTTTGGATTATGGACCGGCTATAAGACAATACTATAGAACAATTTGGGAAAGAAAAACGAGTAGGAATAAAAATGACAACAATGCAAATTTGGCTGTTGATAGTCGTTCGATTTGCCCCCCTCTCTCTCCTCCTCATCTTCATTCTTCAACTGAATTCTCATTTCCCCACACTCTCCCTCTCCTGCGTGAAATTCCCAAAATGCTCCTCAACACGGCAGCGCACACGGCGGCGATTACGGCTTCTCCGGTAAGTTACCTTATCTCTCCTAGTCAGCAACGCGGTTGCCTCCATTTTCCCGCCGCCATTACTCGGTTTTCTCCAGCTCTACTCTCTACTCAAACTCTACGCTTTTCTACTCCTAAACGACGTCGTGTTGATTTCGCCGTCGAAGCTGTTGATTCCTCTTCGCAATCTTCTTCCGTTGCCGGCGTCGGCAAGTCTATTGTCGCCGACGAACCGTTTTCACTCTCTCAGGTATCGCTCCTTGTTTGTTTATTTGTTTGTTTATAATTTATGATATGATTATTTTAGGTTTAGCTACTGTTGAATTTTGATTTTTGTTGCATGTATCATTTGATGTTTGTGGCCTTGATTTCTGTTTTTAGGGAATGTTGACAGATTATTGTGTTTCGGTGTAGTTAGCTGGTGAATCTAAATGATAAGTTTGGAGAAACTATCTTGCTATATTTCTGATTTAGTTATAATTGTGTTGAAACTGTGATATTTTATGAGCAACTTTGAGATTATTGTACTGATGAGTGATGATTGTTTTAGGTTTAGTTATTGTTAAATTTTGTTGTTTGTTGCATGTATCATTCGCTGTTTGTGGCGTTGATTTCTGTTTTGCAGAATTCGCCAAGTTCTTATGGTTCCGTATAGTTTTAGCTGTTGAATCTGAATGATAAGTTGGTAGAAACATAGTAATCTGTCTATATTTTCGCTAAATTCGAACATAATTATAACTAAATCAGATATATAGCAAGATCACTAATTTTCTGATTTAGTTTTAATTATGTTTGAGATTTTCCAAAATTGTGATTTTCATTTAATTATGATTGATAAGTTAGGAGAAACCTCTATTAATCTTGCTAGATTTCTGATTTAATTTCAGTCTATGTTACTCCATTACTTTACCCTGGTTGCGTGTTCGACACTTCCTTTGACCAAAAAATTGACAACGGTGCGGAAAATAACTGTATCCAACACTATGTCGTGGTCCGACACATGCAGCCGAGTCAGTAACATAGCTTTCAGTTATGTTTAAGATTAGCATCATAATGTCATTTTTTAGCAACACTGAGGCTATTGTACTGAGGATCGTATCTAAACATGAATCGTTTGACGATCACTGTTTATCTGCCAAAATTGCAGCATAAAATTCGCAGTTTTGTAGTAAAAGTCATGATATATATGAAGGGTTGAAGTGTTTGATGATCAGTATATGGTGGAAACTAAATCATATTATCTGCCTACCTAAATTGGATATACCTTTCTATTTTACAGATTTCTTTTGGTGTCGTGGGACTTGGAAGTGGAGTTACATTGCTCGCGTGAGTGTTGTCCAAATGGTGTTGTCCTTATTTAGGACCTGTTTCATGAGTACTTATGTGAGTTTTGGTGATGGCGTGTGTTTTTTTGTGTAGATATGGTTTTGGTGCATACTTTAACATCCTTCCTGGATCAGAATGGTCGGCACTGATGTTAACATATGGATTTCCTGTTGCCGTTATTGGCATGGCTCTCCAGGTGATTTCCCAACTTCTGCAGATTTTATCCAAGTATTTACGTCTTTTTTAATGACGAGTGACAAAAACCAGAAGTTTTAAAAGAACTTGTGGTCAGCAGTCATAACTACCCTTGGTTTTGATGGGGAAAATGAGGGGAATGGAGGGAAGGGAAGGGAAAGGGACAAACGGTCCTATACTCCTATATGACTATATCGCTAATTTGGGAAACAATTGAGAGAGGTAGAGAAGAAGAGGCATAAATTTGGAAAACTGAGCTTATATGGCAATTTACATGAGGGAGTTATCTCTCCCTTTCCCCACCCTCTTGAGACCTGTCCCTTTCCATTCTTCCTTTCTCCCGCCTTCCCTTTTTTCCAATATAGTTATGTAAAGAAAGTGATAATCTTTTTGTCTTGACATTTGATTTGATATTTACAATAATTTTCAAAAAGTAGTTGACTGCTCTAGTATGTATTCATCTGCTTATGATTCAGAATTTTGTTTAGCCCGAATGGTCATTTAGTGATGCAAGTGAGTGTCATAACATAAGCTGTGCATATTTTCAGGCGCAACCTCGAAAAATCTCGTTTGTTACTTAAGGTAGAAACGTTGACTAAGAAAATTGAAATGGCTTGCCGGTGTTAAGCATCATATTGTCACTTTCACATCTTCAATTGGATCTGAGTCTCTGACAACTACTTCTCCATTATGTTTATACGTCATTCTGGTGGTTCTTCTTTTGAGAATCTTAGCTTCACCGAAGACATTTTAGTTCTGTGTTCATATAATTATATCTAGCATGGTCTTATTGTATAAAAACTTTTATATTGTACCTTCTGTCAATTGTAACGGAACTGTGTTATATTTGTAGTATGCAGAACTTAAACCTGTCCCATGTGTAACCTATTCTGATGCTCAGAGTCTGAGGGAAAAGTGTGCAACTGAAGTTCTTAAGCAGGTTAGTTTGTGTTGGTAGAAACTAGAAATGCATGCTACACACATATAATTTTACGTAGCAGTTTATATCCTCCTTGTACCTGCTGCTGCAACGAGTAAATAGTTTGATCGACATAACCATACTTTTTATTAGTAGATACTCCGTACATATATTTTTGGTAAATTAATAGGTAGTCTGATTTTCCATAAATGAACTGTGTATTGAATAATTTATATATTTCTCTATTTAGGTAAAGACAGATGTAACCAGATTTCGTTATGGAGATGAACAACATCTCGATGAGGCGTTGAAACGAATTTTTCAATATGGTCAGGTGTGATTTCTGACCTATACACTTGTTCAGCATTTCCACTTCTGAGAATTTTAGTAATTGACATCTGTCCTGGACTCCTGGTTGTAGTGCCAAAATACATGGACCTCATAAAATGTGTATCCTCGTAGAATTTTCATAGGACACAATTTTGTGGAAGAAATATTAAAGGTGATTAGAGAAGTTATATCTCGCGTTATGTGACGAGTACATTAGTGCAAAGGAAGATATGTATATATAAAGCACTGAAACGTGAAATCCAAGAAACCTACTTATCACCAGCTTTATTCTTAACATATTTGTATTCTTGTAGATAGTTTTTCAAAACTTTTTACTTGAACTATCTTTGATATGATATCAGTCTCTCTCAAGTTCTATTTAGTTAATCATAAACTGTGATCAGTCCCTCTTAAGTTAGTGGCGGGCATACATGTAGGGATGGCAATCTCATCCTCACCATCTGGATAATCGTACACCCTAAATTAAATGGGTGGGAAATGGAAGATTTTTTGTTTAAATCTAGGGTGACATATAGCTATGGTTGAATTTGGTTGGCTATGAATGATAAGTTATTACCCATTTATTCCAGTGTTATACATGAGCTTCTAGTCACGTCCAGTTTTATCTGTGGTTAAGTCCTGGGAAACCATGTACACTTCCTGCTTGAGGATCTTGAGATTAAAGCAACCATTGCGCCAGCTGCTTCCATAAATAACCGGAGTGTAGAAACGTTAACTTCTGGACTAAGATACTCTCTTAGGTTGCATGTAAAAAAATATTGGTGTGAGTGCCTATTTGCCTTTTAAATTTTTCCAACTTTTGAGGAATAACATTTATTAGTGCTAGAGAGGGATACTGACTTCCTCTTAGCTGCTTCTTCTCTTTTTTCCAACCCTCAATCTAAGCAAGGAAAATTAATTCTTCACTCTTTTCTGCTGCTTCCCCTTCCAATTCCTTTATCAAAACAATGTTGTCATTGCCAATAACTATACTATCCAAAGAATTTGGTATGATCTTTCCCCTGCTTTTGTTTTATTTCTTAGAAATAGCCTGGGATTCTGACGAAACCTAAGTACGTATATGCCCTTGTAAATTAGCATGTGTTAGCACTCAATGTGGATAATTATGACATTTCACGGAGCTGCATGGATTTACATCTTTATCTATATTTTTGTCGGTGCTTCAGCTATCATAATAAATTTTCCTGAAGCTTTACTAATATGCTAGCCTCACTGTCTCAGTCTTCAATTTTTGTTCATTTTTGCTTCCATCTCTGTCAAATCTGGCCTATTCCTTTCCGGCCTGAAATTTCCAGAAGATTTTTACCGGATCTTATATATGTGGAAGCTGAAAATATCTATATTGGATCAAACTCAAAGTTTGTTTCTGGATCCTGCTATGTTGATTAATAGAATATTACTCCGAATAAGATGTCGCCAAAGAGATATTAACATCTGATCGAATGTCTGGTGGCTGTATATGGTTAAGTAGCCAATGTGCAGTAAATGTCACGTTATTTTGGACGGATGCAGCTTCCTAGTTCCATATTCGTTTGACCCTAGAATGACATACTGTAACTTCCATTTCTTTTCAAAGCCCTAGATATTCTCATTGCAACGTTTAAAGGTATATGACATCATATCTTCGGATTTGGCTGTTTGGACAAAAAAGTGGCAGTAAAATTTTAAGACTCCTTGAGAAAACACTTCAGAACTGGCTGGAACCCTAACACGTTCACAGAAGAACTTTACTAGCAAAGTGTAGCAAACTGAGTCTGCCTTTTTCCCCCTCAATATTCAATGGATCTGAAGACTCGCTATTCTTTGGCTTTGGAATCTGATGTTTAGAACAAAATGGCTCATTAAATTGTCTGCACATCTTATATTGGGGACTTATTATTCAGGCAATGGAATCTCGGACTCTTTCATTCCTGGGCTACCGGAACGTTCTCTACTTGTTTTAACATAGGAATAGGGTTGCATGCATTTAACCCCACTTTTATTGTAGTAGAGGCAAGCTTTTGATGCTCTAATGACCTGAGTAATAGTGTTGTTATTGGTTTTACTCTGACCTCTACTCAGTTTAGATAGTGCCTTTCTTTCCTTTTGCTTTCGCTTGTGTTGGGAGGCTAGGGATGGAATTATGTTAAAATCCAGAAGGTCCGTGTTTTAAGCATTAAAGAATAGATGGACCTTGTAGTTTTCTCCGATTTTTCAGTTCCCCGCTACATAACGAGAGAAACAAATTAGTCAGATGCAGCCATTTTTTCCGGATGAAAGTAGTTAATCTGTTCTGGTAGATGTTTTTCTAGTAGTTACTTTAGTATTAGTGAAAGTAGGAAACCCTTAACAATCTCAGGACCACGTGCATTAGTGCTTCCGTGGCTAGCGTAAAAGGTTCATATCTGATCTTTTTGTGCTTGTACGTTTTTAGTTTTCATCTTTTGCTTTCTATATGCTGTCATAGGACCACGTGCATTAGTGCTTCCGTGGCTAGCGTAAAAGGTTCATATCTGATCTTTTTGTGCTTGTACGTTTTTAGTTTTCATCTTGTGCTTTCTATATGCTGTCTTTGTTAAACAGGGTGGAGGCATTTCTAGGAGAAGTGCTCCGGTTCTTCAAATGATTCGGGAAGAAGTATGCAATCCATACCTTGTGCTCTTCCTTTCTTTCTATGATGAAAAGTATGCATAGTATCTTCTGTATAGATGAACGATTGGTTAGATTTATCAAGGCAGCAGCTCTCTTACGTGAAATTTGACAGTTACATATTCGTTTTGCCTCTGCGGTCTATTTTTTTGGTCCTAACCTCTGTAGTCTTTCTAAACCTGTGTTGTATGTAAGTAATATGCCATCCTTCAAGGGTTTCACAGACGTGATTTTGAAACTATCATGGCTTCTTTAGTTATTGTTCCAACTACAAATGATTTGATTCACCCAACAAAAAAATTTCATTTAAATTTTTTGTCCTGGAAATGTTAAAGTTCTTCCCACTCCGTGCGTTAAGATTATCAGTGTGATCCTCATTTCCCTGGCGGCATATCATGATATCACTGACTGAAAATTGAGACAAGATTCAGTTGTTCAGATTTTCTAATTTTCAGGTGACTGAAGACGGCAAATATTGCTTAGTTCTAGTATTTGAGGCCAAAACTCTGCAGCTTTCTGATTTTGAACAAAGACAGGTACCTATATTTTACACTATTTTTTTTTTTTTATAATCTATCCTGGATATCAAGCCTGATCCTGAAAGACGTAAATTAAATCCGCGAGTCTTACAAGAGACTGTCTCACATTTAGGCACACCTAATTGTTAATGGCTTGGTCTTACGTGCATGACTGTCTCATATAAATTTTTGTGCGCCGGATAATGCTAGAAAGCTGTATCTTTATGATTCATTCCTTTTGTTTTCTAGGCTAAGTTTGCCTCTTTCTTCGGACCAGGAATCAGTGCTGAGATAGGTAAGATTTCATCTTCTTCAAATTAGTACTTCATTGATTTATATGGGTCGCTTGTCAAAAAAAAGATTGAATGATCTGATCGATTTTAAGCCCTAGATGTAATGATCTGTTCAATTTTCAGGCAAAGGAGGTAATGATCTCTATGAAGTTCGTCTGATATCCAACACACCGGCATAAGCGACACTTAGCTGCACCTTATACGAATTCTGTATAGTGTATACACATATATATTTATTCATATAAAACTAAATTTTTTACTCCATTCTTCTATTCATTATCTCAGCCGGTAAGGTTTTATCTCAGCCGGTAAGGTTCTCTGATGTTTTACTTGTACCATAGTCCAGACTTGCGTTCCGTTGCCTTTCACGAGAGACTCTAGTAGATGTAATAAGTGTTAGGCAATTGGTTATCTATAGATAAGTTTTCCTGAGGTGGTACTCCCATGCCAAATGACGGGACTTGTTTGCATCACTTTCCTATTCATGAGAAACTCTTTTAGCTCTTCCATAAACCTAGACAGTTGGTCATCTCAAGTCGGAAGGTTTTCTAAGGTGGTACTCGTACCAAAGTCGGAGACTGCTTGCGTCAGTTAACCTTCTTGCGACTCTTAATTAGGGTTGTCAACGGTTTTAGTCCGAAATGTGTTTGAGTCACTTTACCTTCACGAGACACTTTTTTTTTTCTTTTAGTCAACCCTCTTAGATTGCGACCTTTTTATGCTGGTCAATAGTTAATATTGTTCAAAAAATTTCTTACATACTTCAAACAATAATAATTAATGATCGGGGCGTAGGGAATAGTACTTACTATAAATGCAACATCTTTTATTATATGCTAAAAGATTAACAAAGTTATAATTTTTTTCCCGTTCAAGTTCTCCCCCTAAATATTTACCTTTCTAATAGTGGTCCTCACTCTCATTAATTGAACTCTTAATTCTCTTTTTATTTATATGCCATAAATAAATAAAATCATCTTCTTATGGTTTTATCTCATAATCCTCTTATTGTTCCCTCTAAATGTTTCTATCTAAATAAAGAAACAATTAAAAATTTATTTCTTTAAACTATTATCTTTTCATTAAAATATAATCCTATAATTAAATTAAACTTTAATCATATAATTAAGTTCAAAATTATAATTTATCATTAAATAATATAAAATTGATGTTACACCATAAATTATAAGTTGGTAAATTTTTCATTTCATTAAATGCAATACTTATAAATTTAGAGAATAACTTGACATATACTTACCATTAACTTTGTGACAAAAGATTTCATTAAAATAATTGGAGAAAATTTATAAAATGAAATCCATAATTTTATTTTAAAAAAAAAATATAAATTTCATAAAAATACACCTTTTATGACTTTAGTTTTCCATTATAAATAACACCCTAAAAAATAAATACTCTATATATACCGCGCATTGCGCAGGATCTATACTAGTTTTTAAACAATCTTGGAGATCATACCTCAAACTTTTGAGTAGGCATCAGTGAGGGACTAAATCGGAGCAAGTTGCAAATCAAATATTTTTGGGATATTCTACATTTTTGAAATTGTATGGTGTACGCCTAAACTTCTTATTTATTCTCCATCATGAACTCCTTCAAATCTCCATTAACTTTATCATTATAAAATAACCATAATTTGACTTTTATTTTGACTTATTAATGTTGTATCACCATCTTATACGAGAAACATCACAAATCAATTTTAATAAGCACAAAACTAGAGTTGACAATGGGCCGTGCTGGGCCAGCCCGCGTGCCGGCCCGTCGTGCTTTCATCAAAAATTGGCCCGGCCCAGACACGGATATTGGGCTGGCCGTGCCGTGCCGTGCCTGGCCCACTCACCCCAACCCCCGCCGCGACCCGCTCTTGGCACGCCCAGTTTCGTGCCTGGGTCGTGCCTGGCCCATGGGTTGTTCGTGCTTGGCGTGTGGGCCGACCCATGTGCCTTGAGTTTATTTCACTTTTTTAAAAATATTGTATATTTTTAGTACTTTTTGTTTAATAAATGATAAATTGTTATATAATTGTTTTATAATTGCTATATTTTTAGTACTTTCGTGTCAATTTCTGGGTCGTGTCGTATCAAGGCCGCCATGCCTGATTCGTGTCAGACCCACTCGTACCTGGGCCGTGCCGTGCCTAGGCACGGACATTTTAGGAAAATCGCGTCGGAGCCCGCCTCAAGCACGGTCGTGCCGGGCCCGTGCCGCCTCGAAAAACTGGTCATGTCGTGTCGTGCCTTCCTCGGAGCCGTGCCGTGCCGTGCCGTGCCGCCCGCCAGCCCACGGCCCGAATTGCCAACTCTACAAACAAATATTAAAAACCTCCGTTATGAAGCATGAAATAATGATAATGGCGATTTGATGAATTTGAGTTAAATTCGTATACTATTTGGTGGGTTAATGATAATTCGGCGAACTAATAAGCAAATGTGTAGGTTGTCGAGTAATTGGAATGATAATGAATAATGTTATTGTATAGGCTAATGTATAGAGTTTAGAGATATACCGTAGAATTTCAAAAATATAGGGGTACAACATAGAAAACCGAAAAATTTGGGATACATTATAGAATATCCCTATATTTTTTCCTATTTCAAGGGGTATGGTATTGATATCTTTCCATTACGGGCATATGAGAAAAAACGTGTTCGGAGTCCAGTAGTATACTTCATGTGAACAGGCAGATTAATATCGGGCAATCTTCCTTAAGACGGTATTATCTGTCTTAAGTTTAAGGTGGGTCAAGCACATATCACTTGTGTATATTAGAATGCATAGAAAAATAATATATTTTGTCTTTATCTAAACAAGTGGTATAATACTTGACTTGTCTTAAGCTTAAGACAGGTAGTGCCGTCTTAAACAAGAATTTGTGGATTAATATAAGATTCTTGTTATTTTTTGGACTAAAATAAAATATTTTTCCTTTTTCATTGGATAATTACCAAAGGATTACCTCAAATTTTCTAATTTCTTTGTTGAAACGGCTTTGAAATTATAAAATCTTGACTAATTTTTATTTCTATATAGTTGATGGTGTGATCTCATACCATAATAATCGTTTTCACTCTGTCCGTTGGCAGTATATTATCCTTAGACCTTCAGTATGTTTATCCTCATCACAAAACATTTATTTTAAAAATTGTAATTTTTATTGAGAAAGATCATTTCACTGTGCATTATTTGTGAGGTTAGTTATTTTACTTTTGTGCTTGATTAAGTTTATTTTTTTGTTTCGAATCTATTTGACATTTAACGTAGATTTTTATTTTATATGGTATCTAAACACGTGTTTTTTCTCGCTCTCTCGTGCATTTCGACGTAAGACTCGACAAATATTCATGCATGAGACATTACTTATATTCTTTATTGATTAGATTAACCTCAGATTCCTATTTATTACGCATTTGTATTAATTCTTTTCAGAAAAAATATTGTTCTTGTAATGATGGTTTAAAGAAAAAACTGTTAGTAACATCTATTATTTGAATTGAATGTCTAAAACTCTTTTTTTTTTTTTTTTTTTTTTTTGGTTATTTCTTAGATAGGTCATAGTCACTACTCACTAGGTAAATTACTCAAAAAAAAGAGGTAGATAAATTGGTACACTTGCTCGGACTATAGTACGGACTATTGAGTAGTAGTCATCACATCATTAGAGCAACCACAATGGTGAGACTCCCCTTAAATTATTTTTCTTATTTAAATTATTTAATAAATAGTATTATGAATCACTTTATATATTGTTTAAATAATTTACAAATCTACATGGCAAATAAATATTAGCTAGTCGGCACAAAAACCTATGTCTCATTTCCTCTAAATTAGAGGAAGCAACTATCTTTCTCTATGCAAGGACACCAAACATGGTGTCTACAAGAGAGAGAGGATGTCCTCTTTGTGTGCTCTTATAAGCAAGCAAAAAATAACCAATGCCACTATGTTTTTATCACAAAATTAAAATTATTCGTGTATCATAATTTAACCATTTTGTTAACGTTTGACTGGTTGAGACTTGAGAGATTAGATCTCGTAAATGGGTCTTCAGGTCGGGCCAATTTAGGTCGGGTCAGTTCGAGTTTGTTAACACTATCGGGTTAGTCAGATCGGGTTTGTTTGTTTCGGGTTTTGGGAGTTTTTTGGGTATATTGGTCGGGTCATTTTGGATCAATCAGATCGGGTTGTTTCGGGTTCAGGTTAATAATTAAGTGAGAAAAATTACATATGGTGTTATTACATATTTTTAAATTACTTTTGATAATTGATACTTTATTTTAACGTAAATAATACTAAGCGTGCTTTTAAATTAGTCATTTCAGGTCTTTTTAATTCAACTAAAGTTATCTTTTGACGGGTAATTTTCGGGTCGGGTTGTTTCGAATCAAGTCATTTGGGTCGGGTCAGTTCCGGGTCAACAAAGCTCGGGTCATGTTCGGGTCTTATCGGGTCGATTCAGGTCTTAGGTCTCATTCGGGTGTAGTTCGAGTCAGTTTCAGGTCTCGGGTTGGTTTTGTCTGGTTTAGTTGATAGGATCAGACATGATCATTTAGTTTGGATCGGACACAAACTGAATTTATTTAGGTCTGTCCTCGGTCCTCTTTTCTGAATTTTCGATCTTAGATCCAACTCGGTCTAAGACCGAATAAATTTAGGTCCGGACCAAATGGATTGAATTTTAGAATTTTAATGTTATTAATCATTAAAATAGTATGAACAAATGAACATTAAAAGCATTATAAATTAATTTTAGGTTTTTAATGTAATCATTAAAATATTATGAACAAATGAACATTTTATCTTCAAAAAGCATTATAAATTAATAATGTTCTTAACAATTATTTTCATAAAAATAATCGTCTAATTATTGAATGTATTTGATTAAAAAAAACATTATAAATTAGTAATATTTAATAATTATTTTCATAAAAACAATCTTCTAATTATTCATTAGTGGAATTTAAATTTAATTATCATCTACGAAATAGTGAAAAAAAAAAAAAAAAAGTAGTCTTGGATCCATTACAACTTAAGACCCAACCGACGGTCCGATCTAAGACCGAAAGTTTTAGGTTCAGTCTTCGTTCCACCAAATTTTATTTTCAGTCTAGTGTCTTGTCCGGTTTGGTCCAATCCACTCTTGCACCAATGCTCACCCTAGATATGAATGACATTGTTTATGTATTTGAGTCGGGGTTCGGGGGGTGATAAGTCTGATGATCTATCTAAAGCTGACATCAACACATGCGATACGAATAAGATCGGATCTGTTTGAAGTTTAACTAAGAAAGAGGGAAGATATATGAGATTAAACTTTTGGAGAAAGCACCTATTTGGCTCTCAATTTAAACCCCACATTGTTGTAAAACAACAAATATTGTACGCCTATAATAAGAATAGTTTCTTAAACAAAATCTTTAAAAAACTTTTTTTTTCTAAACACTACCTTTAAACAAAAATTCGTAAAACACAACCTTTTAATAATAATTTTTTGGGTTTTTCTATGTGGCGCCCTTGTACTTCTTCAAATCCTATGTGGTACCCTTTGCTTTTCAAAAATATCAGGGTACCTCTAAATTTAATGAAAACATCTTTAAATACCCAAAATTCTCTAATTCGCCTCTTTCAAATGTTTAGTTACATTTTTGATTGATTTTTCGACAATAATTTGTCATCCCATTAACATAAACCTGGTTTACTCAATTGTAAACATATTTTCATTACAAAATTTAACTGATTAAAAACGTAATTTTCAGTAGTTTGGGTATTTTAGGAACATTTTATTAACTTTAAGGTGCCACTGATGTTTTCAAAAACGTAGGGTTTACCCTACGTAGAATTCGAAAAAACATAGGGGTAACACATAGAAAAATCCTATTTTTTTTGTCAAACATGACATTTTGGCCGTAGTTTGATCACTTGCAATGGGGTGACTTGCAGTCGATGTTTGAAACAGCAAACGAGGTCGGTTTGAGGTGTTGTTAGACTTGTTGGAAAGTTGATGTGTTATGAAATTACGCAAATCACTTTTAGGAAATGGTTGTCTTATAATCTTGTTTATCATACATGTTTTAAACTTCTCAATATTCATGCCAAATGGTGGTATTAGATCCATTTTAGACATATCATACATGGTCCCAAAGAGAAGAATCATCAATCATATATAAATACAAGGATTACTTATATTATTAATTAATATTCAACTTAAACATATCCTTGGATTTTATTTTTATATAGATGGCAACAGGTGGAGAAGGTAGCAACAATGGGTGGAGTTGGCAACAAGTCAAGGCATTTGAAAGAGGCTTAACCTATTTTCCTGAGGGATGTGAAGCAAGATGGAAGAAAATAGCAGCATTAATCCCTGGAGACAAATCCCTTAAACAAGTCAAAGACCATTATAAACACTTAATGAATGATGTTGCGGCCATTGAAGCTGGTGTTCCCGTGTTACCCAAGGAGCGTTCTATGGAACCCGACAATCAGGTGGGCATAAAGCGAAAAGGGGAGGCATGGACAGAGGAAGAGCATAGACAATTCCTTCTAGGACTGGAGAATGTAGGGAAAGGAGGCTGGAAAATCATTGCAACGGATTTTGTCAAGACTAGAAATTCCACACAAGTTGCTAGACATGCTCAAAAACACTTTAAAAGGCAAAACCAGAATAAACAAAACGTTAGACGATGGAGCATTTTCGACTTTGTTAGTCTTGATGATCATCGAGAACACCAGCCTGGGTTTAAATGTGCTAGTTGTGGTTTCATGAATCATATACAGACACCCTTGACTACCAATGAGGAGCCTTTAGTGACCAAGAAGGAGTCCCCCATAGTAATTAAGGAGACGCCACCTGTAGTGATCAAGGAGACGCCTCCAGTCATCCAGGAGGTTCCTTTAGTGATGCCGGAAGCCCCTCTGGTGATGCAGGAGGCCCCGTTAGTGATGCAGGAACCCCCTCTGGTGATGCCGGAACCCCCTCTGGTGATGCAGGAGGCCCCGTTAGTGATGCAGGAACCCCCTCTGCTGATGCAGGAACCCCCTCTGCTGATGCAGGAACCCCCTCTGGTGATGCAGCAGACCGCTTCAGTGATGCAGGAGACCCCTTTAGGGATTCAGGAGGCGCCATTAGCAATCAAGAAGACGACTTTAGTGATCCTGGAGGCGAGAGACGGTGGAATTATGGTGGGGCCGAGAGTAGAGCCTCCGTCATTATCACCTATGGAAAGGTTGTGTGTTGAGAGTGATGCGGATTTCTTTTCTCAGCTCTCTCCTTTGTGATTTAAGCTTTATATAAGCTGCTGCACCATTGTTTAGGGGCAATCAATCAAGTACTTTTAATTTGGCATTTTAAGTCACTGACCACATTTTTTAAAGACGGGCGACATAACATTATGGATAATTAGCAAAACTATTTTATATACTTGGTATAATTTCATCGGTAAATCGTGTGTTACTTTTCGCATACCATTTTATTATATCTACCCTCTTTATCTATCTAAGGCATATATTGTTGTTTTAGCTGAATTGTGCTACCTTTCATTCAAAAAACCTATTCTGGTAACTTAATGTGAGAGGTGACCAAAACTGTATTCCCGACAGAATTTTGAAAACCACATTGGGTATACGGTTTCAAAAGTCAACAAATTGGGTATACGGATTTTACATGGTTTTTGGGTATCCGAGAAAAACGATTACGTAGTATGAAGTTTTCGGAGATAGGATCAAGAATATCTAACCACAAACTACAAAATGCAAGTGATACAATCCTGCAACAAGTTGTCATCCTCTACAAACGATTACGTTACTAGTCATTCCTTTCTAGTTTAGTCGAGACTACACTAAACTAGAAAGGAATGACTAGTAACGTAGAGCTAGCAGTAGCAATCCCAAAGAGCAGATTGCAGGAAGAAGCAAAAGGCAAAATCTACAGCAAATTGTATTGCAGCAATCTATATAGACAAAACCGTATCATATACTAATAATTTTTTTTCACCTACGCTAATTACCAAGGAAATACTTTATTCATCCGTGCATATCCAACTATCCTACTCGATCATTGACAAAAATGTTGTGATATATGATTTTACTCACTGAAATCAATTAATTAAGAAAAACCAAATTTTAAATCTAACTGCCCTATGAACACTGTTAGAAAATACAAACAAAATAATGGACGAAAAGAACAAGAGCCAAAATTTCACGAGATAAAAAGAGTTTACTTGTATTGCAATACAATTCGAAATACATTCAGAATTCAGTAATGAATACTTAATCACCAATCTTAGGATTCCCGAAAAGGGGCTCAACCGCTCAAGACACCAAACTTAAAATTACATTTCAGTAATCCATTACAAAGTGTGTGCAAGAATTCCAACACGAATCTAACTGTGATCACTGAGATTTAGAGCCAAACTGCAGCAAAAACTGGGTCATCTCCGGTCTCAAGGTAGTTAGAAGCCTCCTTATCAGGTTTCTGCCAAAATAATGATAAGAAAAGAATCAGGTAACAAAATGGCAATCACACTAGAATTATACGAGGTTGCCAATTTATAGCTACTGAAAAAGGCATTATTGGTATGATTCATCAAATAAATGATTTGTCACGAGCTAAATTTAGTGTATGACCATCTATAAGGAAACTTTTCTAATGTCAAATTCTCACATGAGATTGTTTTACAATAAGTTAGCCGATAGTTGAAGTAAAACAAAAGAATGAGACTCACCCGTGCATTGGAATGTTGAGCTTAGGAGTTATTAGTAGCAATAGCTGAATCATCATTGGAGCTTAAATCTCCTTCAGGACCTGAACCGCTTCTTTTCTTTGCTGCTTCGTCAGCTAGCTTATTAGCTCTGTGTCTTTTAAGCCTGAACTCAAATTATGTTAATGTAAGATCAATTAAGAATCAAACAGAAAGAAAAGCAAGTGATTGTTTTTGTTTTATTGCCCAGAAATTAACAGTTCTCAGTTAAGTGGGATAACTAAAAACCAAATTCCTACGAATTTACACCCAAATCAAGTTTAGTAAAAGGTAATGTTACAGTTTTCCATGTCTAGTTAACTTTGGGCTTTGATAAGACCTAACAAACGGGTGATTTGAGTAGGCTTTGGGTTAGGTCTTTTATGATTGTGGTCATTACAGGTTCACCACCATTGGGTAGACCTGACTCAAATGAGCCAATACAAACCCGAAAATGAGTTGGCCCAAACAAAACCTAAACAAGAGTCGCTCTACTCTTGTTCATGACAGCTCCATCAAAATTTCAAGTTTAAAAGAGTAAGAAAGCAGATCATACCCAACAGCCGATATGTATTTCTCAACTATTTTCATCTCTTCATCATCAAACCTAAACCATTTATCGTTGGGGGAAACTTCTTGAATACCTCCCATATCTGCCAGGGTTAGGAGAACGTATAAATATGCACTTGGAATGTGTGAAAACACACCATAACAGTAAACAGTGCACATTCATTAAATGCAACTGCATAAAGAGGTTACGACTCAGAAATCCATACAAAATACAGCAATACTGACCTTGAAATAGTAGGCTTGAATCACCTAGGCCTTTCAGTCTCCAGTAAACACGGCCATTGTCATCTAAAATGATTGGCTCTGTCCTTGCAGCATCTGATCTTAGTCTCTCTATACACGACAGATTTAAAAGGTAGGTATTATCATTCAAAGAAGCAAGGAACCTACCAGTTTGACAAATCTAAAACCATTATTTGAAATTTTGAATAACTCTGAAGTGCTAACAACATCAACACCGGCAACAAAGCCTTGATTCAAAAAGGATTTGGGGTCGGCAAACATGAATCAGCATTTGAATCCATCAATGAGTGGTAAAATCATGGAAAGAAAGAAGTGGAAATGAAAAGGTTTTAAATAAAATAAAATTTAGATTAAAGAGCACATGTTGTAACAAGGGAACCAACTAATTGCTAACAAGCGGAAAAATGAATTACAACCATGAAAAGATATTACAGCTGCCAAAAAAAATGTCTGTACATGCACAAAAGGTTAGATTGCAGAATAAACACCATGAGAGAAGACATACTTTTCGATACCAATCCCATCGCATTCGAGATTTCTTCTTGAACTCGTTTAGTTTCGGCTTTTATCTCTGAAACAATGGACTCATGTTCAGCTACAGTAAGGGGTGCTCCGTTTTTTGCCATAAGTGCCTTAGCAATATCCTCTTGCAGCTTGCGTTTTACCAGCTTTTCCTGCATGAGATAGAGATTTTAGAATTGAACCCATAATTGCTACTGTTATTAATCATGTTGTTGAATAAAAGCATCACCTTCTCCTTAGCTGCATTCAGACTCTCCTTTGCTTCCTTCCCTTCCTCGACAAACTTCAAGTTTTGCTCCTCTATCCAATTCCTCATTTGTCTAAAGAAACAGAAATGAGTTGTCACAGTTCACTTTAAGACTATTCATGACCTATGTTACTTGGACTCTTTACTTTAGAGAGGTCATACTCACGTGTCTCGCATAGCGCTTTGGGTGTGCTTGGACAGAGAGAATTGAAGGGGAGGGAAAAGGAGGGATGTAGTTTTCTTTGCTTGATTACCAACAGATGAAGGTAGAGGGATTTGGAAAGGGGGGAAATGCTCCAGTTTATAAGTAAATTTGTGTTTACAAACAGATGTAGTTTATATGTAGTTTTCTTTGCTTGATTACCAACAGATGTAGTTTTCTTTGCTAGACATTACTACTTTATAAGTAAATTTGTGTTTTGAGACGTATCACATTTTAGTAGAGGCCCTGTGTTTATAAAATTGAATCATGCCAAATTCGAAAGTTGGGGAATGTATTAGTGTGCAGCGCTCGAACCCAAATATAACATAACTAATGACTAGTAAACTTACACAGTAGAAAGTGTTTCATCACATAGAAATGTCAGAAGTCTGAGCTTTTGTGAGGAATCCAGCAGCTCATATCTATCAGAACCTTTGTCAAACCAATCTTCAGGTATGTCTTCTGGTGCCAGTGCAGCGTTGGCTAGGTATCTGCTTAAAGAAGGTATGCAAGAACTTTCGCCATAACTTGGGCTGGCAGGAGACCTAGATAGCACCAGGATGATAAATTACTACAATGTCAAGTTTTAAAAGATAGCTTTCCCTATGTTCCGCAAATAAGAGATAGATTACTCTTATTAGTCAATCCATGCCAGTAGGTTTGTTTTCTTTTTAAGAATGTTCTGTATAGTGGAAAATCAATAGCACAGCCAGGATCTTAAACATAGATTAAACATAAAGGGGGGATGCAAATAAATAAGTAATGTAACTAGCCTCCCCTTACATTTGCCACCACGGATAATGAATGTTGACTCCCTAGCACAAAGGAAATGTAGCTTCAAAAGAAAAGAAATAACTCACTCTTCTGACTCTTCTTCTGAGTCTACTTCCATGAATGACAAGAGCTGGATAATAAACTGGACAGAAGATGAACTACTTTTTAATCTGCGTCTTCGCTCACATAATATATCTCGTAGCACACATTCAGGCTGCCCCTTCCTTATCTGAAGAACCTGTAAGCCTCAAATATGACTATCAGGGAGAAAAACAGGATAACTTACTTTCCTATCTGTGCATGGCAGCATGAGTATATTGTGCATGTATACATGGATAGTAGGTAGATACTTATGCAAAAGTAGCTATAACCTTATCAAGCCGTGACTTGAAGAGTTTATCTGTAAACAACCTTTAGGACTATTCGCGCCCTATCTATACAGCATGAGTCATTGATAGACTGAAACTACACTAACACTCAGATTGAAAGTGTGCATGAGGCAAGCAGATTCACCTCGGTACCACATTGTATTACATGCCTTTTAAAGCTAAGCATTAACACTCTAACAGTAATATTTTCGAAACTTGTAAGCAACCAATAGATAATATATGATAGCTCAAAAAGGTGTGGTATCCAAATAACATACTTCTGATCTGCTCTGTGAAAGACGAAGTAAAGAAAGTTTCCAAATTAATCAATTACCTCCCCAAATGAAGAACAGAACTCCAAAAACTGCAAAGCATAACCCGCATCTTGAGGAACCAAGTCAATCCCAGCCACATTGGTTAACAAAGCACCAGGAGGCAAGGCCACATCTAAAGCTTTATCAAAAATACTCGCATCTTTATTGGCTTCGTTTTTCTTTGTTTTCCCCTCTGCTTGAACTTTGGTTTTCTTCTCTTTCTTAGCTACAAAAACAGCTGCACCATTTTCAGGATCCATCTTATCTTCTTTTTTAGTGTTAACTTGAGGGACATGGGATATTATTGGACTTTTCAAATCGCAAGTCTTCTCATCATCAGGCTTCTCTTGCTTGGATTCGTGTGGGCGAATGAATTTCCTAGGACTTCTTCTCAATGCAATTACCACACTATGTTTTTTAGGAGTACTCACAATTTCATTTACTGCAGGAACTTCATCCTTCCCCTTCAGTGAATCTTTCTTGGCTTTCTTTGCCTTTTTCACATTAGGGCCTAAATTTTGGGAGTTTGAATTCATCTTACTAGTTCCATCAATAGAGTTCTCCTTCCCTTGTTTCGTTGGAGAACTAACCATGTTATCCTATCAACAAATCAATGGTAGAAATAAAATAAGCAACTAATCTAAGCAAATCCTCTTGAATCATGAGAAATCTTTAAATAAAACGCTATGACATGGTTTTTTGCAATAAGATACTGTAAACCTTTCATTTGATAGAATGCCATTTTACAGTAAAACTTATGTGAAGCCACATTACGCAAGTATTTCTCACAAACTATAGACCACAATCATGTCACACCTTAGTTGAGTCTGTTGGCTTTTGGGGGGATGACACCTTGCTTTTAGCGACCGGCTCTTTGCTAACATTGGGGCCTTTAACATCCAACATCTGAGAAACTGAGGAAAATCCGGTTGCTTTGGCTGTGTGAACTAAAATACCGGTGGGCTTGTGACCCTTCTTTTTCCTGCCATGGTATACAGTATACACCATCAATGAAGTTTGAAGACACAGGACCAAAACAATAAGAAGAAATTTACACAAACAAATTGAATAAATGAAAGATAGAACAGAGGAGTTACATGCAGAAACTGCAGTTGCATATGTCTCTACACTTGGGACAATGCCAATCATCACGGGTTGCCATCTCTTCAGCATTCTCACCGTATCTAATAAGACAGGAAACATTAGTTAAACAACGTCTGAAGTAATTGCAAATTCACAAATCACAATTACATAAAAGTAAATTTTATACCTATTAAGGAGGCATTTGTGACAAAACATTATCGTACACTGCTTTCCGTTCTTCATGTTCTTGCATCTAGCTGTGATGTCCATGGTTTTTTGACGGCACTACAAAAATTAAGTGCTTTACTCAGAACAACAAGTTCATGATTATGATAATACGAATACTGACCAACAAACTGAAATACCAAAAACTGTTCTACTGTGTAATTTCAAAAACATGGAAAATTGCATTGTTGAGGTTAGAAATTTGTTTACAAATCTTATGAAGTCAGTCTCACAGAGTCTTCGTTTCTAAATCATGATGTAATAAAGAAGAAAGACTTACTAGACTAGCTCCGCTTCTTTTATTGTGAATTAGCGAATTAAAGAACCCTCAACACAATTTTCATTGAGAGTCATCCACGGACAATCTATATGTGTTACTAACAAAGAAGTAATGCTACGCTTTACGTGCATCCACTACCCCCTTACCCGACCATTGCAATAGACCTTAAGACACATGTACAATGGGTTGTTGTATTGAGGTAAGACAATTAAGCGAATTGATAACTTAAAGATGCCAAGTACACAGGCATCAACATTTGCAGAAGTACAACATTTTCGGTTCAGATTTCGCAGGCTTTACCACATTTAAGTTTCCTAATAGCAAAATTTAGTAAGGATACGACACATCTGTTTTGACGGAAATATAAAACGAGATCTAATCAAAGCAAAGCAAACTAATCATCTAATCAAAATAAAATTATGACATTATAAGTAAGCATACCTTAATTACTGGGTTTAGATAATAAATCTACAAACAATCAACAAACCAAAAATCAAAAGACCACAACTTTAGAACTAAATCTTGATTTTAGTCACAGAGACGTAGTATCAGTTGTAACGGCCTAATCTCGCTAAATGCGGCCAATATAGCAACAAATTGAGCTCCAAAACCTTAATAACTCGGTCGTCGACATTATTTACAAACATACGTCTTTACCCCGAAGCAAACAGTAAAATAGTGAGCAGTGCAAACAAAACACTAATCGAATGCAATCAAAATCAAATAGTTTATCAACAACATGAAACATAATAAGTGAAATCTTACACTTTTAAACAAAACCCTAATTTATAGTAATCAGAAAATAATACCTGATGACAAGTCTTGCCATTTTGAGAATCATAAATTCGACCACCAACAACCCTAACACCAGGATCCTTTGTACGTTTCTGTGGTTTTTGGGTCTCCATTTTCTTAGATGCAGAAACTGGACTTGAAGATACCGCCATTAAAACACCTTCAATTGTAAATTAATTGAGAAAATGGGATGTAGAAAGTTGAGAGTGAAAAGGGGGGATTTATGGGGTGTTGGAGTATGAATAAGGTGATTTAATTGAATTGATGGAGGGAAGTGTTATTATTAATGGCGGGAGATTTTCCAAGGTTTTCAACTTTTTTGGGAGCTGTGTAATGGCGCTAAACTCAATTTTCCAAACATTTTGTTAAATTCTATCTTGGTGGGCTAGGTCGCACTGGAACGGACACATATATGTGATACGATATATCGGTATCCCGTAAGTTGTAGAACACGCGGATAGGAGGATACATTATTTTTTCTTTTTATGGTGGAATGTAAGTATATATAAGCTCAAAAAATCAGGTATTCCAAGTACAATAATCCATATATCTTGCTATACAACCTATGTTTCAAAATTATCTAGCAAAACTTATGATCCAATTGTTATCATTACTTAGTAAAGTGCAGTTGTTGCGCCTGAAAAACCTTGTGCTGATCTCATTGCATATCTGTTGAACGACCAAATCAGGTGTCATGATTTGAACCTTGATATCCTCGCCTCATTTTTAGTTCTCCATATATTATATACTAGTGTGTTGCACGCATTCTAAAATAATTGGCTACATGTAAAATGTTTAAGGCCGATTTAGTCTTTATTGTGTAAAGAGAATTATGTAGGACAATTATAGTGCTAACATAACTTCATTAACGCCATTATTAATTCGTCTTATGATTTAATTAGCTACGTTAATTGACACTTGGATGACACATTTTTTCCTTTAGATAATAGTTGTGAGAGGTTTAATTGGTAAAACAAAACAAACATAACAACTCATGTATTTTAATTTACTTAACATACAAGATAT
>VHZZ01002384.1:54247-65020 GCA_009801015.1 Silene noctiflora
TGCATAAGATTCTCATTTATTTTTATGACTAAAATAAATATTTTGTATATTCTGGAAATATACATACTTTTGAGATTGATGAATCCCAACACCTATACTGTTAGAGAGACCATTTATAAAAGTGCAAAAACTAAGATTGATGTGTTTAGCGGTTCTCTTACTATGGAGTTTGATGGTYAAGTGGTGGAATATAATATTTTCGATGTTATATAACTCATTAACAATGACCATTCTTTATGTCTTATTGATGTATTTGAGCCATTAGTGCGGGATACATTTGATTTTGACAATCCAGATGAGTACCAGGTTGTAATTGAGAACGGTATAGTAGAAGATAATTTTGATACTTTATTGCCTACTAACCCGTAGAAAATAGCTACTGAGTTGATGGGGGTATCATTCATGCACACGGAACCACCTTATTTACCACTAATTGTGCCTAGTGAAACATTGTTACCATCTATTTTGCARGCACCTGTTGTAGAGTTGAAACCACTCCCAGATCACTTGAAGTATGTGTTCCTTGGTGAAAGAGATAAATTACCTTCAATTATCTCTAGTATGCTTACCTAGGAACAAGAAGAAAGGTTAGTGGAGGTGTTTAAGAAGCACAAACAAGCTAAAGGTTGGATTATTGCCTATATCAAAAGCATAAGTCCAACGACTTGTATCCATCGGATTTTGTCGGAGGATGACGCAAGACCGATCACGAAACCGCATCGGCGGTTGAATCCTTCTATGATGGACGTTGTGAAAAAGGAGGTATTAAAATTGCTTCAAGTAGGTATGATTTATCCTATTTTTGATAGCAAGTGGGTTAGTCCCACTCAGGTTGTCCCTAAGAAAAGTGGGGTCACTATCGTAGAGAATGAGGATTGAGATTTAGTACCTACTAGAGTACAGAATAGGTGGAGGGTGTGCATAGATTACCGTAGGCTGAACATGGTAACCAGAAAAGATCATTTCCCCCTCATTTTCATTGATCAGATGTTAGAGAGACTCGCTGGAAAACCATTCTACTGCTTTTTGGATGAATATTCAGGCTATTTTCAGATAGCCATTGCTCTTGAGGATCATGAGAAGACTAATTTTACATGTCCTTTTGACACATTCGCATATCGACGCATGCCATTTGGGTTGAGTAATGCGCCTGCAATATTTCAGCGCTATATGATTAGTATTTTCTCCGAGTATGTGGAGAACTTTATTCAGGTGTTTATGGATGATTTTATTGTATATGGTGATTCTTTTGATGCATGTTTAAATCATTTATCACCTTTTTTGCAACGTTGTATTGAAACCAACCATGTACTTAATTCTGAGAAGTGCGATTTTATGGTTGAGCAGGGTATAGTTCTTGGACATGTTGTGTCGGGTAAGAGGATAGAGGTAAATAAAGCTAAAATTGATACAACTAAGTTTACCTTATCCACTAATGTGCGTGAAGTTTGCTCCTTTCTTGGACAAACAGGTTTTTACAGACGATTCATTAAGGATTTTTCCAAGATTGCACAACAATTGTGAAAATTTCTACAAAAGGAGGTTAACTTTGTGTTTGACGAGGCTTGTAAGACGGCATTTGATCAGTTGAAAACCCATCTTACAACTGCTCTGATTATTCAGGCCACTAATTGGTCTCTCCCATTTAAGATCATGTGTGATGCGAGTGATTATGCTCTTCGACGGTCTTGGGTCAAAATATTGGAAGAGCTTCTAATGTTATTCATTATGCATCTATGACCTTTAATGATGCACAATGCAACTACTCTACTACTGAGAAAGAGATGTTGACTGTTATGTTTGCTTTAGAAAAATTTCGTTCTTACTTACTTGGTACTAAAGTTGTTATTTATACAGATTATGTTTCACTTCGTCACTTGATGACAAAGAAGGAAGCCGTGGCGAGGTTAATTTGTTGGATTATCCTCCTTAGTGAGTTCCACATTGAGGTGAAAGACAAGAAAGGTGCAGAGAACATGGTTGCAGACCACTTGAGTCGGTTGGTAAGGAATGATGACTATGACCAAGGTGCAGTGAACGTACTATAAAACCTTGGTTTGCTAATATTGTTAACTATTTTGTCTCTAACAAGTTTCCTCCTTGGCTTTCTAAAGTCCAGAAAGATAAGATTCGCAGTGATTCAAAATATTATGTGTGGGATGACTCGTACTTTTGGAAGCATTGTTTTGATCATATCATTAGACAATGTGTTTCCGAGAGTGAGATGACTTCTATTCTCACCTTTTGTCATTCTAATGCATGTGGTGGAAACTTTGGGTCCAAGAGAACAGTGAAGAAGGTGCTCGATTATGGTTTCTATTGGCCACATCTGTTTTGAGATGCTCATGGGTTTTGTAAGTCCTGTGACAATTGTCAAAGAGTGGGGAACATATCCCAGTGCAATGAAATGACCCAAACCTCCATAATATATTGTGAAATATTCGATGTATGGGGGATTGATTTTAAGGCACCATTCCTCAAGTTTTCTGGATTGATTTACATATTACTTGTTGTTGATTATGTATCAAAGTGGGTAGAAGCAATACCCACTAAGACTAATGATTCTAAAGTGGTTGAAAATTTTATCAAGTCTTTCATATTTGTTAGGTTTGGATTTCTGAGAGTGATGTGTACAACCTCGTTGTCAAAGGCCATCAAACAATATTTATCACTCAACAAACAACTAGAGCAAATAGTAAGTAGAGGTCGATCCCAGAAGACGGTTAATATTTGATTTGTCTTAATCAAGGTGCTTATAATTTATCAAGCGTATCACAATTGATTGATTGGTAAGATGAATGGAACAAGTATAACTACTAACAACAAATGTAAACTAATGAAAACTAAAGAAGTGTTTAAAATAGGAGTGTAAACAATATGGAGAAAACACTAGGGTGTCATAGGATTATAGGGGTGACCAAATGGTAAATTCAAGGGTATGAGTCTAGTTATTTGGTCAAGGTCGTGGTAGAATAGGTCCGAAACTTTTGGTCTTGCGGTCCATAGGTCGAGTGGGGTTAGCTTCTGGCGTACACTCGGTCTCCCTACTACCATAATGCATGGTCTAACATCTTCTAAGACTTTCGATCTTATAGAAGGTGTTGAAAAGGTACAGAATCATACAAGGTCATCATGTTGGAGTAGGTGTCCTCCTCAATAGTGCGCCTACATAATAAATCTCGTAAAAGGAATATCAGGGATATATTTTATATTTGTTAATTGATTAACGTAAATCGGTAACGCTAAGCTGACTAGAGTTTGACGTTACTGAAGTAATTAATAGTTAATTAACTAATATTTATAATATGTGTGTATGTTGTGAGACGGAGGTAATTAGTTAATAATATTTACAAGAGGTTGTAAAATTAACTAATTAATTATTATAAGACACATTTTATATTGATAAAATTGTAAAATGTCACTTAATAGTTAAGTGTACATTATTTGTTAATTTATATTATTTAAGTTTTAAATAATTAATTAAATTGATATTTAATGATATAAGATAATTAAATATAATTCTTATAAGCATTAGTAGGACAAATGTCGGAAATCGAAATGGACCAAAATGTCCATTGTACTGTCTATTTATGGGTATTGGTGTCACCCATGTGAGTTAGGCACCCACCCACTAAGAAATTTATGTCATTTCTTTACATTTCATGGTCTAAAAATAGGCCACTATTTACACACATTATAAGAGAAAATGTTTAAACAAAAAATCACATAAAATCCTCCCTTTGGCCTGTTGGTTGGAACAAGGAAAAAACTTGTTATTCTTCATCTTCTTCTTCATAAAACTACATCAAACATTCACAAATTATAATATACAATAACTAATAATATTAAAGTAATAATATTACATATTATACAAGTAATTCTACAAAATTAACTAGTTAGTAATTTGTAGGAAATTTGGCCTAATCTTGGGTTTAATCCTTAGAAGGTTTTCTATTTTGAAAACAGAGGTTGGAGGATCTTTCAAAGTTTGTAGATATTCCAATAATACTACAATTTATTGTAGTTCAGATAGCCATATTACTTTGTGAGGATTTTCTTCCTTTTACTATATTTTTAGCATTTAGTTTGCATGCATGTGTATTAAATCTATCTAAATTAAATTAACATGTAATTTAATATGACATTAGAAGAGTCTAATGAGGGTCTTAAACTAACAAGTGGTATCAGAGTGTTGTTATTTACATGCATGTCATCTTAAGACGATTTTATCATTTTATGAGATAAAATGATAAAAAGTAAATATTTGATGTAAAAATTAGTTTTATCACAAAATATTAATTTGCATGTAATAATCTGGTCCTAAAATTAATTGGGTCAAAACTTTGAATTTTATGGAATTTTATAGCATATAATTATATTTTACCGACTTAAAATGAGTTAATATGCATTAATTTTTTTTAATTGTTAATAAAATTAATTTGCATGTTAATTTTGGGCATGTTTATTTACATATAATAACTTTAATGTCATATTTATGATAAGTAGAATTTTAGAAATTAATTTGATTAATTTTCATAATTTATTAATTTTTATGTGATAAAAATGGGTACATAGTGATTAATTTGTGAATAAATGTCAAATAAATTTTTTTGGTCCAAATTTTTACATTTTTATTATTCCTAGAAGTTCAAAATTCTGTTTCTAATTTTTTCATAATTTTATTATTTAATTTGAAATTAATTTGTAATAGTTACACAATTATGAATTAATTTATAAAATTGTTATAAATTGATTTTATTGGCTAAATTTTCGAAATTCATATGATTATGGTAAGATACCATAGTGTATAAAATTTTTGGTTATAAATTTTTCATAAGGGTTGTGATTAATTTAGTTTTATTACATAAAAGTCATATTTTATAAGGTAATTATGCTATAAAAATGTCTTCCCACCTAATACATTGCCAAATAATTAGGGAGGACTAATTTTTGACATTGTACCAGATTATGTAAATTGGTTTATCTTAAAAGAAGTTTTAAAATTGGATTATGAATTTTTAATTGTTAAAAATGTTCAATTCCACAATACCGAGCTCTTGGCGTCATTGTTGGTAAGTAGGACGATTTGGCATGACATTTTTATTTATTGAATATTTTTATTCATGTTGATGAATGGAAATTATTTTATTTAATTCATGTAATTTTACATTATATGACCATAGTTAGAAATTGGTATTTCCCGCAATGTAAGGGAATATCAATTAATTTGTAATTAAATGTGATTTCGTATCGCCAATTTGTAATTAATTAATAGATTTAATTTTATTGCAAATAATTGTATAATAGGAAAAGCTATGTAATTTGATTATAGTATTTGTTTCAGTTTGAGTTTTCTTCAAGACGGAGTTTCCACAAGATGGTGTTTTTCGGAAAGCAGTTCTCAAATCATAAAGATGGAGGCCATTCCAGTGAATACTCAAGGGACCAAGGAGTTGGTTTCCGAATTGTAATAGTATATTTAATAAGATTAGGTACGTGACCATATAAGGATTTTTTTTTTACTTACTTGTTTTCATGCCAAATCGTCATCACATGCATTTTATTTTTCGTTGTTATCGATTTAAATTGTCTAGCATTCACCTATTTAGTTCACTTAAAAGTGATTGACAATTTAATTGATAAGATCTCTCATTTTTTTAAAAATTGAGATTAGCCTTACCAAATAGTAAAAACTATGATTCCCTTCGTCATTAGGGGTAGGCTCGGCTCACCTGGGTGCTCTCTTTTTACGCTGGGTAAGTAGGGTAATAAATGTTATTACACGCGAAATTTGGTTGGACTCAACGAAACAAGTATGGGATAAATCAGCCCACCGTCCCCATATTTGGTTTCGGGGCTACAGATGGATTTTTAAGAAAATCCGTCGACCAAGAGTTCTAATAGTAGAATCAGTCAAGGAGTTGGCTCACCAAATTTATATAAATGAGGGATGTATCAGCTCACCGTGCCCGTATTTATATAAAGATGGGTCTTGGAATCATTTATATAATTCAGTAGGAGATCATTATATAAATGCAAACTTCTTAAAATTGTTTTACATGTAATTCTTAGGATAAATGTTAATTTTCCTTTCATTTCCGTTTCTATAGTAATCACGATGGCTTCAACTAGTCAAACCGCTACTATATCTAATGATTCGTGGCTCCGTTCATTTATGGACAAATTCACATTAAATGCTAATGGTAGTAATTTAAAAGATTGGGGAGAACAACTACGTTTAGCTGCCGCAGGTGATGGCAAATTACGTTTCCTTACCAATCCCTCTCCCCCTTTACCAAACACAAAGACAACCGCCGCTGTAAGGGATGCTTATGAAGAGTACCAAAGGGAATCCCTTGCAGTCAAAAACGTATTGAACTTTTCAATGTAACCTTCATTACAGCGACAATGTATCAAGTTCCACACTACTCATGAGGTGTTCTCGAGGCTATCTACCATGTTTTCTCAAGCCCCGATAATCCTTCAATATGATGCAGCCGTCTGTTTCTTTGAGGCAAACCTCAAAGAGGGACAATCTGTAAGTTCTCACGTACATAAGATGATTGAGTATATGGAAACTCTATATGGGCTGGGATGTAAGATCCCTGAGGAATTAGTGGTTGACCGAGTGCTTCACTACCTCTAACAAGTCTAGGGATTTACCCAATTTAGGGTAAATTATAATATGACTAACATGAAGAAAAGTCTTCATGAGCTCCATTCTCTTCTTGTCCAAGCAGAGAGACATGGGAGTGAGTGGGAGCACGAGGAAGGATGTCCTTGCCATTAACGTAAAGGGCAAGAAAAAGTTTAAGAGGAATATAGGCAAGAGGCTTGTACAGGTGGAAGGTAAAGGGAAGGCTATTGCGAGTAGCTCTTCCAAACCTAAACCCAAGAAAGGCAATCCTGCTAAGGATCAATGCAATTATTGTAAGAGCATGGGACACTGGAGGCGTAATTGCTCCAAATATTTGGACGACATTAAAGATGGAATTATAAAACCAACATGTAATTTCTCATCCGAATATTTTATAATAGACATAAATTACACTACTACTACAACTTAGGTATTAGATACCGGTTGTGGTTCTCACCAATGTTATTGTTTTGGGTGGATTTGCGTAAGGCTGAATCAGGTCAGGGTTGAGACTGACAGGGTCAACTAGATCTAATAATCGGTACTGAATGTAGTGTAGGCTAAGAAATATGAAATGTAAAACGAATAAAGAGAACAATAAGTCAAATAATTTTGTATGTGGAAAACCCTTAAATGGGAAAAAACCACGGGCACCAAGCCAGGAGAGGATTTCACTATTTTTTGAAGTAATAGCACAAATGACGTAAAGTTGCTTTAGTGTGGTATATAGTATATTAATATGTAATTGCTTGAGTTGTCTCCCTCTTCAAAAGGCATCATGTTGTTCTTATATAGCCAGGCTGAACGACTACATAATCTCCATCGTTAATGCGTAATATTTCCTCTTAATGACGTCGCTTAATTGCTTCATTATTTTGCTTAATTATCTATAAATGCTTAATCTTTATTGCATAATCTTCTTCTTAATTATTTGTCATTAATATCCAAACATATGTGATAACAACCGAATATTATTATTCATGGTCAGGTCAAATATTGTCCTTATATTAGACTGACTTCATCTCCTTGCTTGGCGCCATGCTTGGTCTACCCTGACGTTATTGTACCCTGATAGTCAGGCCAGGGTAGAAGTTACCCTGAAATATAAGTGGAAAATCTAGGCCTAACAATTGCCCCTTATCTTGTTATTATTGCTGGGTCAAGCCAGTAATGAGGAGATAACTTCTAATTTAAGGAATTCGCTTTATGACCGTTGGATGAAGTCCAATCATCATAGCAACGGCTAGATGCGAAGTCAGCGTGACAGGTGGTTTAATTTACTGTCGTCTCCTCAGTAATTGTACTCCCACTTGCAGTTATAAACCCTAGCTTTTCACCGCCTATATAATTACTGTTAATTCTGGTTTTATCCTTCATCAAAAAACCCGATAAATTTTCTGAAAAACTCTCTTGCTTCTCTAATCGTCATCTTCTTGCCTTAATTTTCCAAAAAATCTTCATTAATCTGAAATTATGGCTGGAAAAAGAAAATCAACTAGGGGTGTCATGGTTCCTGTTGCGTCTCCTGCTGAGACCTTTTCGGAGGATAAGCCTATTTCTTCTGAAACTCAGCCATCTTCATTAGAGAATCCTTCTACTCCTGCTCGCGAGATGATATCTATTTTTCATAAAGATTTTGAATTTAAGCCTACTAGGGGTCTTAACGATCAACAGTCTCTCTCCATTTGTCTCAAACCTGATTTTGAGAAAATTCTAAAGGATAAGGGTATCATCCCTGCTGATGCTGAGGTCTGGATCCCTGAGGATTCTCCGGTTAGGGCTGACTGGTACTGCCCTGGCTGGTTCTGCATGTATGACTGGGCGTTCAGGGCCGCTTGTAAGCTTCCTCTTTCTCCTCTGATAGTTGAAGTGATCAAAGAAATTGGTGTTCCTCCTTATCAACTCATGCCTATGGTTCAGAAGGTTGTTTGCTCTATCGAATTCTTATGTCAAAAACATAATCTGTCTTTCTCCTTGGAAGACTTGAAGGCCTGCTATTTCCTGAGGACTAACAGTCCTGGCAGGATTAGTTTCAAAGACAAGCCCTCAACTACTCCCCTGCTCAGAAATCTTGACAGTGGTCATGATAAAAGTTGGGCTGCTGGGTACATGTTTATAAGGACTAACTCGGTTGGTCCTAACCTGGGGTACTTGAATTATGAAGCTTGTGTTGTTGGTAAGCCTAATTTTTTCCTTTTCTGCAAGCATATCGTTAGTTTAAAATAAAATTAAATCACTTATTGATATTAACCTTATGTTCGCAGTTGATGATTGGATACCCAGTGTTGAGGATCCTACTGAAAATATTTCTGCTTTCCTTGTGATTCCTGTCGCGGAAAGGACGTGGCCGTTCTGTTGTGGGGCGGATCGTTTCCCTCGTTGCCTGAAGACTGAAGGTGCTCCCAAGGTGCCTAGGCTTGTTAAAGCTTTTGGTGCCTCAATTTATGGCAGTAAGTCGCCTTGTTGCCTGATTCTCCCCTCTTTTGTCCCTGGTTTTTCCTTCTTACTATAACCTGTCTTTATTGCTGATATAATGCCTCGTGTTGTAGCTACCAGGTCTTCTACAAGACTCGCTAGGCATGGCTTAACTGATCTTGCTGCCAGGCTTTCCAGGGTCAAAGAGGAGGGTTCCCTAAGTAGTGTTGGGACTGATGCTGTTATTGACCTTACCGATTTGCATGCTGGATCTGCTGCCCTTGACACTCCTATTGTTCCTGACCCAACAAGTTCAGTGGACTAAAAAAGAAACAGGAGGAGACTGACATTCCTGCCCCTGTCAGGGAGGTCAAAGTCAGGGTGCACAACTTGTATGCTTCCAGGGAGAAGATAAAAAATTATGCTGCTTCTAATTCTGCTTCTATGCTGATGATGGACCCCATTGAAACTTCCATCAAAGCTGTCGCTGCGGCGAATCATGCCGTTGGTCTCCTGGCGAATGCCCTTGGGTCTATGCAAGAGGTATTTCTCGTGCCATAATTTTATTTTTTTTCCTTTTATTGTGGGGGGTATTTTTCACCATGTTTAATATTTTCCTGTTTTTCAGAGTGCAGCAACCTGTCTTTTCAATGTTTATCAGGCTGCTTCATTAGTGGCTAGGCTTGTTCTTCAGGCTTCTGATTCTAATAAGCTGAGGTCTGAGCTTAGCTTTGCTCAAGGGGATCTCGTTGCTGTCAGGGCTGATTTGGCATGGGTGCAGGCTGAGCTTAATGATTTTAAAGCTGAAGTTGATGATAGTAAGGCTGAGATTGCGTCGGTTAAGCAGCTTCTTCAGGAGGTTTTGGACAGGAATCAGGAGCTCAATGTTGAGAAGGATTCCTTGGAGTGCAAGCTTGATGATGCTTCCTTATATTTCTTCATCAAGTGTAAGATAGATGCCATATACGAGGCTGTGGATGTAAGGGCGAGTTGGAACCCTGAAGCTGAGATGTCCATTCCTGCAGCCAAGTATCCAGACCTGCATAATCTTAGTGAAGATCAAGAGGTTGACTCTCCAGGGCAGCAGGATACGGATGCTAAGCAAGTTGATGATGATACTGTTTCCAAGGGGGAGCAGTAATTTGTTTTGAATATTTGGTATTGTCCCATCCATAGGGGGATGTCTCTGGAAAGACAATTATTTTATTTCGTGGTTTGTTAAACTTGTTGGTCAGGGTGGTTATCCCTGACCTGGATATTTTGGCGCCTTTGCCCTAGGGGGTGAAGGTTTTGTTAACGAGGCTGGCTCTTGAAGCATGATATTTGTTTACTTGATTGACTATACCATTTTATACATGTTTAAATCCCCTATTTTAGCTCGGTTTTCATACTTATTTCGCTATTATTAGTGTTTAGTTGAGCTAACCCCATCTTCTAGATGTTTTGCATGCGTTTAGTGTAATTTGTAGGAATTATAGCTTTCGTTAGCTAAATCCCGTTAAGAGAGCAAACATCGAGCTCACAAGCTAAGAAGAAATTGGATTGGATCACACTTCAACATGCAAGCTTAAAATGGTGAAAGAAAYGATCACATATTGAAGAAATGGCCCAAATTAATCATGCATGGCAAATGTAAACAAATGAGAATTCAAGCCCAATAAAGAAAGTCCAAATAACTTTGTGGAAATGTAACATTGGATGTTATCATATTCCACACTCAA
>VHZZ01002387.1:24734-45595 GCA_009801015.1 Silene noctiflora
TCATTTTCAGCGTCTTCCTCCGCTTCCCCGCCTTCATTCTCTTCCAATTCCTCCACGGCCTTACCTTTGCCCTTCTTGTTGCTACTCCCTATACTGAATATTACCTTCTTCCCCCCCTTTGTTTGCACCGGTGCTTCTTCCTCGTTAGGTTCCGCTGCCTTATTCTTCCCTCTTCCTTTTGCCGGAACTGTTTTTGTAAAAAAGTTAATCAAAAAAGTTTTTTAAACCCAGATCAATTATTATTCCTTCAAAACACCAAACAAATCTTTTAAATCAATGAAATTACCACCTTCAATGATAATGTAGACGGTTTTAAAATATTTAAAGTCAATGAAAAAACCCTAAACAAATATTTAARATCAATGAAAAAAAATAAACCAAACAAATAATTAAATTACCACCTTCAACGTCGGCTTGTTGCTTTGTTGCTCTTGTATTTTTCTTCAAAGGTGCTCTCCTACTCGCTTGCTTAGTTACCATTTTTGACGATAATGTCGACGGTTTGTTTGGTTTTGTAGCAATTTATTTTCAAACAAGAGAGAGAAGGAAAYRACGGTTTATTTGCTTTGTAGAGAGATAATGGGAGAGAAAGAGACAGAAGGAGAGTACGGTTGAAAATGTAGGGATATGTATGGGGAAAGTGGGATGCATTGGGCTTTACGATGTACTTTTCTATTTTTTTAATCTAAACTGTCACCCATCACTGACCAGCAAACTGTCACCCAACACTGTCCAACCCGTTTCCTTGTAATATGGTACTATTCCCCCCGTCTTAAGCTTGTGACGGATATATCCGTCACAAGCAAGACTTATTGTTTATTAAGAATAGGAGGGAGTATATGGTTTTGGGTTCTTTAGGCGTTGTTGGGTTGAGGCAAATTGGCATTGTTGATCGTTGGTGGTGGACGGCGTGGATCACCAGTAGCGGATGAAGCGCGGTGGCTGAACTGGCCGTGGCGAGGAAAATGGGAGATGTTGAGTTTGTCGGTAGAGATAAGAGGGCGGCATCACCGGTGGATGAGAAGGGCGATATGAAAAGTCGATGGAGGGAAGAGGATGGCATCACCATTAGCGTGAGGACGGCGACCTCGCCAGTGGAGGGACAATGATGATGTAGCCGGTGAAGGAAGGTCGACGACTTCGCTGATATGAAGAGAAGTTTGTTCGATAACAGGGGATTGGAGTAGTCGATGTTGAGGGTCAGTGGAGAAGGGCGACGGTGGTCGGAGTGGGGCGTGGTCAGGGTGGAGTTGGGAGGTTGGTGGTGGGGTATACGTGAAGTGTGTTTTTTTTTTTCCTCTTTTTATGGGTAAGGTGTATCGTACTACATTGAGGGAGGGAAATTGGAGGGATAATATGGTCAAATACGTACTGCGATAAGTAAAATGTATACCGCGAAAATAAATACCGAAAATAAATTATGCATTTAATGTTAATAAATAAGTTATCTTTTACATAATAAAACCGTCGAACAAGATAAAACCAGATACGCAATAATTTAGTCGTAGAAATGGTATTTGTTAACATTGTCCATTTGCATTACGCACGATCAATTAGCTCGTGAACTCTCTTCCCTAAAACTACGATCATGGAAGCCCTAACCATCTCCTCTACAACTTCAACCATCAAACCTTCAATCTCACCTCTCTCCATCTTCTCTCCCAAGAAACCTTCTTCTAAACCTCTTCTTCGCCCTCTTCTTGCTTCCAATTCCAAAGGTAATTTATTCCCTAATTCGTTTTTTGTTGTGTTCAATTTTTCACCAAAATTTATGATTTTTTAATCAAATTGATTGTTTTTATTCAGCTGGAAATGATGATTCTGAGATTCGATCGAATTCCGATGACATGAGAATTGTTCCTTTTGTTGATAATCACCCTCGTTTTCTCTCCCCTTTGTCTAAGGTATACTATTATTTGTTTCTTATTTGTCTGATCACTGTTCTAGTTAATACGTCCGTCTCGATCATTTGTATATCTTTTTATATTTTTTGTTGGAAGTATTATAATCAAAGGTAAACAAATGAATGAGACGTACCGAGTATTAGTTTATTATTTTTTCGGAATCCTTTTTTGTTGATATGCGGTTAAATTGGTTTGTATAGAGAAAATCATAGAAATTTGATTACTTTGTTAGTTGGGGTAGTTAATCACAAAATAAGTTGGGGTCGGCTGACATGAGTCTCGTTAAACATCGTCAGTAATAGCTAAGATAATGAGCAGAAAGAAAGAAATGGAAGTAAAAGACTCAAAAGGCTCATAAAAATTAGTCGATATACATGTAAAATCTGAAAGCCAGTGAAATTGAACTTGGGTAAAGGGAAGTCTCGTTTTGGTTGTTTTATACATGCGGTTGTGTTTGATCATTTGGATTGTTTGGAAAATGAGTGAATGAGAACTGAGTTTGATGAGTGAAGTTGAGAGTATTGTCTTGAGAAGGAATTTTGTTAAAATGAAATGGATAATTTGTTTGCGGTTGAGATTAGCACTCTAGACTGTTTTAAAGATTTGATCTTTAACCAGAGTGTTTATTTTTGAGATGGCTTGTTTGAGTTTCGGTCAAAAGAAGGGGTACAAACAAGCGTATGTGAAGTGTTTTGGTAAACCTGGAATTTGTTACTCCTTCACTCCCATTTATGTTGTCCTCTTTTTTTTCTTTTTTCTTTTTTGTGAGGTTTTAAGGAAAAGTGATAAACCGACAACTATAACCTTGACTTAAAAGAGAAATCAGAGATTTCAATTGTGATGGAGTGAGTAGTAATCATATAACGAGGAGTAATATTTGATGTTTAGTCTTTTTTCCATTCTAAATTAATTTGGGATACATCATGAGGGAAAAGAGGACACTGTTAATGAGATGGAGGGAGTAGGTTTTGTAATATGCTTGTGTGAGATTGGATAACATAAGGTGTTTGGCAAAGCTTTCAATGTTAGCAGATGGCAAGTAGAGATGAAGGATACGAGATTTTAATTTGTTGATTTTCGAGGAAGTATAAAATGTTTGTCATAAATTATCGATTCGTGTTGTAATAGAACAGTTTTTAAGGTAAAGGCGGTCTTCGTTTGACTATAAATTAACTGAGGTTGGGTCGAACCCATGATTAATTTAGAATCTGTTATTCAAGGAGAATGCATTTGTCAATATTGAGGATCATATCCTTTAGTTTGGAAGAGTGTATTATTCATTTACAAATGAGCTAGTAGGAGTAAGAGAGTAGTGCAATCATGGTTTATCTTCATTCGGTTTTGTAGTACTCCTTCCATCCTATATACTTGTCCCCTTTTGACCAATCTTTTTTTCAAAAATCTACTATGACTTTAAAAACGATAATATTAAAATAGTTGTTTTGATAATTAAAATAACAAATTTTGTATTATATCTCTTCCTATATTCAGATATTTAAAGTTGATATTCGAAGACTATCATAGTTGTATGGGGAATAAATTTGGGACGGATGTACTCCTATGTAAAATGTGGGAATCTACTTTTTGTAAGGCAAGCTTAATAATTCTTTTCTTTGGTTTGATAAGGGAAGGGAAGAAGACCATCAATGTTTTGTACTATCTCCATCCGAAATTAATTATCCCAATTTGACTTTTGGGGTCAATTAATTTAAACTTTGACCATTTACTTCTCCATATATATTTAGAGATACACTATAAAAGCTGTCAATGTTTGCTGCTCTATCGAAATTGATATTTTCGTATTATATTTACGAGAAAATGTAACTATTGTACATAATGGGGAAATACAAAAGGGACGTAGAGAGTAATTATTGGAAATTTAATGCCAAACTGTTAAGTCCTCCACGGCGGGCTTATAGAAATAGGTGCATGAGACCGGCCTACAAGCAAGTGAGGTTCCATCCTAAAACCAATTGATAGTAGGAGTAACCCACTTACTTATAAGCTAGTCCCTTCACTATTTTTCTACCAACGTGAGACAATGCTCCTCACACACATATGGGAGAGACCTCAACAATCTCCCCTTTTCACATGTGTGCCTGTTGAAACTCCCCCTCACTTGGCGCTGCTCCGCACCCGACACAACCCCGTGTCGGACCAACCAGGCTACTCCGCATGTCGACCAAGAGTGAGAGTCCAGCGGTGGTGCTACTCCGCAACCACGATGCACTCCGCGTCATCTCGAGCACCGTCACCACATCGCACCTTGCGGTCCCAAGCCGAACCATTATCATTTGTTGAGTCCTCTGTAGCGGGCTTATAGAAATAGGTGCATGAGACCGGCCCACGAGCAAGTGAAGTTCCATCCTAAAACCAATTGGTAGTAGAAGTAGCCTACTTACTTATAAGCTAGTCCCTTCACTATTTTTTTACCAACGTGGGAAAATGCTCCTCGCACACATATGGGAAGAGACCTTGACACAAACTACGAGTCCTTAACTCCTTGCGCTTTTGGACTATGGATGGATGGACGTGATAGATTGTCCAATTTGCTTACGTCATTATCTATAGTCTATTTATGTTTCTTAAATTTCTTTCAGGATATGGCAATGGGCTTGGTCCTGAGTGCTGTCACTGGCAAAGGATGGACAACAGGTTCTGGAATGGAGGGCCCACCGGAGCCTGCTGGGGATGCAGAATCAAGTACAGCAAAGATATCAACTTTCCCATGGTCTCTATTCACCAAATCACCTAGACGCAGAATGCTTATTGCATTTACCTGTAACATTTGTAGCCAGCGAACAACCCGTGCCATCAATCCACATGCTTATACTGATGGTACAGTATTTGTTCAGGTAATGTGGTCATTTCTTATTGTATGTCTGACATTAGTTGATGTTTTATGCTCGACAAATTCTCGTTCTGAAACAACTTAATAAGAACTTTTAGAAACATTTAATTTTGTTTAAACCTTTTGGATTCCTTTTGCAGCTATTTTCCTGAATTTCCAACCGTCTATTACTCCTTGTCATGAGTTTCATTTGCATGAGTAAATCCTTTTGGTCTTTTCATACCGGCTTCAGCCTTCTTATGTCTATGGGTTTTCCATTTTGTTAAATTTTGTAATCACCATTTCTGCTGTATCAATAACTATGCTTCATTCATTAACAAACAAAGATTCATGTGTTTCACTCCTGTAGTTTCAAATATTTTGTTAGTTATGCCTTTTTTTTTTTTTTTGTTTCTGTCAAAAGTCATATACAACTAAATCATTTGAATAGTATATGATTCCTTTTTCCTTATTCTGAAATCACATTGACATTTGCAATTTTACGTGTACTTCCAGTGCTGTGGCTGCAATGCATACCACAAGTTAGTTGATAATCTGAATCTATTTGATGGCATGAAATGCTACCTCAATTCAAGCTTTAAATATGGAGGGGATGGAGCAGGAATTAACTTTGAGTACGGGGATGATTATGATGGTGATGATAGCTTCTTTGGTATCTAAGGAAATGGAGGTCTGTATATAAATACAAGTTTAATCATAGTATGTACATCCTGTATCTATGTATTTATATCTCTGCATTCATGATGCATGTTTATTGTCCTTAAACTCTTAATCACAATTCGTCGTTGGATTACCTACCCCACCATTGCAGTTCTAGAATGACTCCTTTAGTTGAACAGTAGGTATCTAGAAATAGCATTCTTGAAGTTCGAAGTATCTAGACACCTTGTCATGCTGTACATAAGTGCGTGCCTTGTGTTTGCTTCGTGCGCCTCAGGCACCCTGAGGTGATTTGGCTGAAGCCTGTGTGTGCCTTGCGCCTAGGCACCCCTCAAGTGCACCTTTTAAACTAAGAGGCACACTATTACACAGTTTCCATTTTTCTTATGGTTTTGTTATCACCCTTTCCTTTTGTGTCATTGTTATACTTCAGCCATCCGTGAAATCCTATAATGGGGAATTCTTTATATTTTGAAAAATATAAGTTTGTTTAGCACCTTGTGTGCATGAAGCACGCTTAGCTTTTCTCCCTGGCTGCGCCTCATGCCTTTTAGCGCTAAGATATACGTTGACATTTCAATCAGTCATCAGAGACTTGTAGAAGTTAGTATATACTCCCTCCATACCACACCAAAGGTAACATGGACCCACTTTTTGTGAGGAGAAAAGTGGGTCCATGTTGCCTTTGGTGTTGTATGGAGGGAGTATATTACTATTAAGTAGCCAGTTGTCTGATCAGGAAATATTTTAGATGATTGTAAATGGTAGAATATATGGTAGGAACTAGCCTCACGATACGTGTAATCATGTAGTAATATACAATGACAATATGACTAGTTAGTAGTTAGTTAGATGATTTAGATGAACAGCATCATATTTACGTACCTCCTTGTTACTTTGTATATTCCTCTCCTACTGGACATCTAGCAAATTAATGTCGCATTGGGCAATCTCTTGAAAGCTAGTCATTTTTAATGTGTATCTTAAGCTAGATCTTTGCTGCTGACAAAAAAGCGAATATGAAGTTAGGGATTTTCTTTGTCACAAGAAGCACAGAATAGATTAGAACTGTATCTGAATGTGTTCTTTGTTAGTTTTTCTGCTGTAGAATGCAAACAGGGTACTAAATTTCTTTGTTCTTGTTACTTTGAGTCTTTGACCTCAACATTTCACAACTATAGACGAGAGGCTAGAGGAAAAAAGATCTTAAAATAGGTGATCATATATTAAGGCCTTTATAAAACTGCCCTTGCTTCAATCCCAAAGTTTTTAGAAGAGAAGTTGATTACACATTTTTAGATAAGTTTACACTTTTTTGGGATTCATTAGAAGCCTGTAAGGTCTAATTTGTTTTAGTCCTAACCAGTCCTGAAGAAGGTTTTCATGGTTGGTTTTGGGTGATCGGCTGCAGCAAAATCAAGCAGTACATCTTACTATATACATGATACTACAATCTTAGGGATGCCATCCAAGGGAAGAGAACTGAATGTAGATGTCGTTCCTGCTTCAATCTTTCAAATTCACGGTTGAGCTGTCTACAGCCCTCTAGGCTACTATACAGTTGATGTTGGCCTTGTGGGTTGGAATGTTAGGAGTTGACTTTATCATCAAACTTTGAATGAAAGCAATTGCCTGCATTAAATAGAGCTCTTTTGTGATTTCTTTATCGCTCATTGACCCATTAAAAAAGCAAATTATTTTTGTCTATGAACTTCTAAAATATGGGAATCTAGGGAGCCTTACCATGCATAATGCAGTGCACAACAGACTGAAACCCGGAAAATTAAATGGCGCTGTCTTTGATAAGAAAATGGCTGGCAAAGAGAAAAGCTAAATAAGTTTACTCTTTCTTCTTTAGGGATCAAAGAGTGTGGGCTTAACTTACCAGTTAGAGGACTGAAAATCAATGGTGAGATGATATTTGCTAATGATTCTATCCCTGAAATGCACCCTTGTGCTTTGCCCTAAAAAAGTAGCAACAACAACATTACCTAGCCCGTAATGAAATTTGCGCCAAGAGTCAAATCGATCAACTGCTATTTCACCATCCATATAAGATCATATAATATACCAAGTCATTTTGCTTTATTCTATTATATTCCAAAGTCAAAGACTAGTGAACTTTTGGTTCTTTTAAAAATAGAAATTAGGGTGATTCATTATTGTAGATTTATAGGTTGTATTTTTGGATACTCATTAAACAGGGAAAAGTGATAAAGGCATGAAGGGTATTTGATTCATAAGCACTAGAAAATTGAGAAATTATCAAGATGATACGAGTTTTGCGAAGCAGGATGATTAGCTGCTTACCTGCTCATCAGCCCCGACTTGTTTGGAAGCAATGCTACGCAACTGTTTTGTTAAGAATGTCCATTATTTGTTAGCAAACATAAAAGAGATGAATGCAAGTAAAGTTGAGATAGTTACTAACACATGGGTATGTAAATGTGACAACTACTTGAAACCCAGATGCAGCATATATGACCTGCGCAGAAAATTCATATAAAAAAGCTGGTGTCACTAACATTATTTTGTAATTTTAAGGGTGAATTATTAATATTTCATGATTACTAGACATTTGGCTGTGTAGAGTAATTACCCATGTATCCCAGGCGATACTGTTGAGAGTCATCTGCAAGGTTTAGTGGCAAGGATTAGCATAATTGTGTAAATGTGGCATCTTTTGCAAACAATGAAGTGTTTTTTTTCCCCGAGTAACGGGAATGAATAGAGAAAGACAGAGGTACAAACACTTGTGCATGCTGCCAACAGTCCAATTCTTAGCAAAATGTCTTCACCCAGTAGGGGCAACAGAACAGGCATGAGAATTAGCTGCAAAATATGGACATATTTGTGTTTTACTTGAGAGAAATTGTTGTATATTCGACATGTGAACATTTAGTTAGGCTTATACCTGCGAGACCATCCCAGCGATACCAATAATAAGCATCAAGTATGCATACTCATCTTTGCTGAAGTGAAACTGTGCTTTTAAGAAATACTGCATCAAGTGGAAAAAACTTTACAGTTTCAGACTGATTTTTGTTAGCTTCAAGTATAATGAAAAGAAGATAGTGTACTGTATGCATCATATTTTTGCCGTCGGCTTCTACTAAATTCTACTGATATTAGCCGGTAGCATGATTATTGTTACTTGCAAAAGGAATGTGGGATTCAAATTGTACTATATTAGCTGTTAGCATGGTTATGGTACTTGCAATGGAGCATTTTTGGTGTTTTGGCCTGTTAGAAATGAGTATGCTCTATGCTGTTCTGTCTTGCTGCAAGTGTTGGAGACGGCTACTTTATGGAAAAGTTTTATGTTAGCCGGTAGCATGATTATGTTACTTGAAATGGAGCATCGTTGGTGATTTGGCTTGTTAGAAATGATTATGCTGTGTTCTGTCGTGGCTATTTTGTGGAAAGCATTTATACTACTCTGCCTTGGCTTAATTGTTGGACATAGCTGTTTTGTGTACGCAATTGATGTGAGTGTCGAAGTAAAAGCTGCGTCTAGAGTACTACTCCGTAACTGCTAGAGCTACTAGGTGTTGAATAACGGTGGAAATTGTGGGAGACTGGGAGTACCATCAAAGATGCATGAAGGCCTCCACCTGCTAGGCTATTGAATAAAACTATGAAAGCCACTCTTGAGAATGTTTTGCTGCATATACAGAAACCTTTAAACGGTCAATATGGGTTGACTTTTGTCAAGTACTCCGTATAAAATTAATGGAAATTAGTTGGTGTAACTAGATGACCTGCTTTCAAGCAAGTTTCTGATATCCTGGATGGAAGGGATATGCTTGAATACTTGAATGGTATTTGACGATTCATTCTCCTGGGATTTGCCAGGCTCGGATTTCAAGAGGGGCTGAGTTGAACTGTCGGTTTGTCGGGGCGTCTCTTTGAGGAAAATTCTCATATAAACAGTGGCGGCCATGGCTGAAAAGGTTGCAACCTGCAAAGATTATACCAGCAGTAATGATGGGTTAAGAGTAATAGTAGCCTGTAGTTTGGTGATTACAATTAGGATGGGATGATTGTTGGTCCGATTATAGGAGTACCTGGAATGTTTGAGCAGTGGAAAGAAACCTGGCCGAAACAGTACCACATACAAATGCAGCAGAGCTAACCCCAGCTAGGATGCCAAAGGCTGCTCCTCTTTTGCTCTCTGAAATATTATCTGCCTGAAATGTTTGATATTAAAAATACTTATTTAGTAGTAGCATGGCTTTGTGCAGAAAAAGGAGCGTCGAGGAGATGGGAGTGAAAGACGTACCACATAAGCAAGGGAGAGGCATTGGAGAGTGCCTTCACCCATCATGGATGTGAGTGTCTTGAGAACATAATGGGCGTAGTAGAACCTTGTCTCCCTTCTGTATGCCAATACCACTGCATCATAATTAGTAGGATGAATAATAAGACGGGTCAAATATATCCACGTAGGATGAATAGAACAAAAGTAGAATGCATCAAAAATTGTCTTAGATACCCATATAAAATTATGAGGTGATATTTAACCCAAATTTAAAATGAATATCACCGTCTTAAACAAGACTAACTGTCATAATTAAATTCAAGTGTGTGGTTATACATAAAAAAGGAGCAACACATCCAGACTCCAGAGCATGTATCGGGTGGTCCATATAAAAGTTGCGGACTCTTTTGAAGATAATCTCATCTCATCTCATCTCATCTCATCTCATCTCCAAGGCAGAAACAGCCGCGGCTGATAACGATATCCATTTCAGACACAAATTTTATTAGGATCATCTTAGGTGACAATTGAGTGACACTACTTTAATTTCTCTTTATTTACGTCTCTTTAAAGTTTTTGTGATTTTACAATGATGATAAACATATTCAGTAGCGGAGTTCCAATTTAAGGTTAAGGGGTGAAGAATTTTTTAAAGGCGAACGAGTAATGATATAATATAAGAGAAACTAGAAAAAAAATCGAAAATTTAAGTTAAATTTTTCAGCGGGCGCGCGAACGCCCCCTACTAGCCCATCCTCGCTCCACCGCTGAACATAATTAAAAAGGCGGTCATTATGTGTAAATATCAAACTACCAAAATACATTTATAAATTTATAAGTGAAGTACATATTCCTTCCTATTCCGGAAAATCTTCCCTATTCGACACTGGCACAAAATTTTAGGGTTTGATTAAAAATTAAAATGAGCATAAAGTATTGTGGATCGGAGTGAGGTGATTGCAAGGAGAGAAGGTATTGTTGTGGGTGAGGTGATTAAAAAAATATAAAGTATGAGTATTATGAGGTACTGTTGTGAACTGAATTAATTAAAATAAGTATAAAACTTTACTGAAAGAGAAAATATGGAAGGTATTGTGAATAGACGAAAAAAGAAATAGGGAATAGTATTTTGAATAGGAAGGAGTACTTTGTAACAAGTTTACGGTTTAAGATATTTACATTTTCAGTTGGTTTCTCACGTGACAGCCCTAAATATAACCACATTATGATAAAAAATAATTACTCATAAAATGTTACATATTCATTAATTGGTTACATTTTCTCATAGAAATGATCAAAATTAGGTAATTGGGTTCGTGGCAATGTGTGACAAAAAGAGCCCGTCACAAATGCTCATTTGTGTTACATTTGAATGGTGCATTACGTAATAAAAGATCGAAGGGTAGTGAAATATAGGACGAAACAAAGTGAGGATACCCAAATCATATGGTATATATTGCCAAAAATTTGAAAGTGACGATAACTAATAAAGCATATACAAATGACATACTACTGATAACACAATTTTAGACGAGAATTGTGATGGAAAATGTAGGCAAGACAAGATTTTACTCAATGGAGTGGGGTTAAACCGTATAACACGAATGAAGAAAATCAAAGTAATTGTACTATTGTGGCCTTGTGGGGGTTGTATTTGTATAATAATGAGTAGTGCACAAAAGCATGAACAAATCTGAGTAAGTAGAAAGATCCTAACAATATGTTCCATTTTTAACAATCGTAGAATAATGGTGAAGCTAAATGACCAATAAGTAGCATAAGAGTAATGTACTTTATTCTCCGTTCCAATCATTTGTTTATCTACTTTATTTTAAGGTTTTCTATTATTCCGGTCATTTGTTTATCTACTTTATTTTAAGGTTTTCTCTTTGTTTGTTTAGTTTTTTATATTAGAAAAGTTTTTTATGTGTAATTTGATCATCCCGTGAGACTATTATCCACTTGTTATTAAACCTGACAAAATTGACTCGACCTGACACCCAAGCTCAAGACCCGAGCTTGACACGAAACCCAGATTTACCTGACACAAATGTTTATTGTTGTAAATTGATTATTATCCACGAGTCAATTGATAATAGTTGACCCGAAACCAACAAACCCGAAATTGACCCAACCCGAACTAACGCAACCAAACTCGACCCGGCCCGTTTGACCCATTTGCCAGGTTTACTTGTTATCCATTATGTAACACCCCGACTCAAACCCTGGATCGGGAGCGGCCACTTACGGCAGCTCGCCAAACTATGTACATGGCCCACAAATCAACATGGGTCATTTCCAGCGCATTTTGTCCTCACTCATCTGCATCCCGAGAACTTTTCCAGGAGGTCACCTATCCTAAGACTACTCTCAAGCAAACACGTTTAACTGTGGAGTTCTTTTGCATGGATAACCAGAAAAGAAAGTGAACTTTGTTGATATGAGTAGTACTTTTAATCCCTTTAAGCACTAGTCATCTAAGTCTATCAATGGACTTCTTCACAAGGATACCTCACCCAAATAACGTTTTCGGTTCAGTAGAGTATTATCCAATAACTATAATTAGAAATGGTATCCGCCTTTTTTTTTGTCTTTACGTCAAAAGTAAAGGTAAATAAATGATCGGACGAAGGGAGTACGTAAAAAGATAGGCCGTACCAAATGGAAGGATGTAAAGCGTGAGAGGAAGTGTCAAGAGGGCTTTTCGTCCGTACACATCTGATAAATTACCAATTAATGGCGTCATTAACACCGACCCTAATCCTGCTGCCTGCATCACATTAATTAATCACTTTTATTAAGAACTTGAGTTGTATCTATTCATAGTACTAATTTAACTACTTCTATAAATGTCAAGAAGATGTCAATATGTTGGTTGCTTTTTGAAAAGTCGTTTGATAAGTAGTTTATTTAGGGTGAATAGTTGTTATTATACGTTTGAAAAAAAAATGCAAGTATATCGATTCAAGTAAGAGAAATTAATTGATTATGAAATAACATAAATATATGTGTTGCTTATTGAAAAGTTTAATTTATTCTGGCAAAAAATTCGTGTTGTTATACATTGAAAATAAGCATGTATATGATACAAGTAAGAAAACTTAATTGATTACACATCTCGGAACACATAGAGAAAAAAGACAAACAAATGATTATAATTGTTGATGAAAGGAGTCTCGTATTTTCTTTTCGAATCTTCGCTTTGACATATAATTGATTATTTAAAAACACGAGAAATTGTGCATCGACTAGATAGAATATTAGCGTAAATCCACTTAATTGCTCTTTTTCTTATATTGTGGATACGAAATCTCATGGTTTAACTCTACCCAAAACAAAAAAAAAAAAAAAAAAAAAAAAAAAAAAAAAAAAAAAAAGTGCATGTAGAGTTGTTTTACATTAAAAATTTTGTAGGATTGCATAGAAATTATTGTTCTTCCTCTGATTAATTTAAATGACAAAAACTTGTATATGGCGGTTTATCAGCTTTAAGGTAAAATCGCCTCCTATTATACGTAAATAATACCCTTATAAAAGTAGTAAATTTTGCTAAATAAGAGACAGTTTGACATTTTTCGTGTGTAAATCTTCCGGTTTAGTCTGGATTCAAGCCGAGTATTATCACTAAGCTCGAACACGAGAAGTCTGGTTAAGTTAGAACAACCCCTTACCAGTTGATCTAAGTGCTCATGTATAAAGATAGTTTGACAATAAGTTAATATAAAACAATCTTACAAGAAGACCTTTTAAATTTAGATATGGATGACCATTTTTGAGTAACTAAAGTCTTGCAACTAAAGAAAGTCACACAGAATTCACAAATACTTGTATAAGATAGTTTTAAACAAATTTATCTTAAAACGAAATCTTTTAGCAACTAGTTTTACCCACTAATAAGCTTCGTTTTACAAATATATTAGTATAAAACCGTCTCAATTACTCGACTATCAATTTTTATTTTTATTTTTACAAAAGCAACACTTGTGTTAGTTACTAGGTACCAGAAAGGACCAAAAACCAGAAAATTGTAGGTTGCTTTTTTCTTGGCAATCCCTCTTTAAAGCAATATCAAGAAAAAACACTAGGAAAGCAAGCTCATTCTTTCCTTTTACTTCAAGATTTGATTTTATAATGTGTTATGTCTTGGATGTCACCAAAAGAAGAATATGCACTTTAATGTCACGTAAATTTAATCCGATTTTATATTGGATTAAAATACGAAAAATGATAAATACAAGAAGTATTTAAGAAGTTAAAAGAGGAAATTAATACTTAATATTGTTATTAATTGCATTAGTTTTAAGGTTTTAACTCCTTAGTCTCAAGGGCTGTATTTAACATTATTCATAAAATAATGAGATTGCGTATATAAATCCATACATAAAATTTCACAATTTTCAATAATGAGTGTTGATTTTGGACTCACCTTTGTTTCTCTGGTATGTTTATACTGATATGAAGTGGAGAAAACATTTTTGATAAGTGTATGACTAGAGTCCAAATTCCATATAAGGATTGTAAGTTCATAACAAGTTTACGTAAATTCTCAAACAAGATAGTTATACGACACGACCAAGTACAAACAGGTTACATAAGATTAGAATTATGGAGTTGTTTTAAGTCGTTAAAGTGTACAACGATCATAAAATAGCCTGTACAACAGCTATTAGAGGATTTTTACCTTCCATCGTGTTGGCTAGAATTTTGAAATTATGTTTTCAGACATCCGTTATGGTATAAAGTTACGTACCGCTTGTTGGAAGCCAGAGAGATAGATAGCAAGGGAGCATTCATCTTGACCGGGACAAAGGGCGGCCATTGTAACATCGGTTATGGCCGGCAACGTGACTATTCCGGCGAAGACAGCTAAAAAGATGGTCACAAACAAGTGACATAAGCTTCCCAATTTATTGTCCATTAATGGAATGTGTCAAGTGTGAGGGAGGGAAATTAGGAAGAAGAATGTTTATTTGAGTGATTGTATGTCAAGACCTAACGTTAAGAGTAATACCCTGCTTATATAATACCAAGTACATCTAAAAATGCTGTACACTGGGAAGTAGCGAAAATTGTCGAAGACGACAGTATCTGGCTTAAGCATAAGAAAGGTCAAGTATCATATTATTTGTGTATATAAGACAAATACGTTGTTTTTCCTTATGCATTCTTATATACATAAGTGGTATGTATTTGACCCGTTTTAAATCTAAGACGGATATTCCGTCTTAAGAGAGACTTACTTTAATTAGGAAGTAGTACCTAAATAGTGTAACTATAAAAGTCACGTCATCTAAAGGGACAAAGCGTCTTGCTTGTGACGGTCACAAGCTGAAGACGGATAGTGTTCCTCCCACGATAAGGCAAGTGGAAGGGCAAGTGGGGGCAATGGAGCATCCAATGGTTGGTGCCACTTGCATATTATGAGAGGGGCACTATCCGTCTTCAGCTTGTGACGGATAGTGCCCGTCTTCAATGAGAATTTGTGCTAAAGGAAAATATCAAAGAAATTGGGGGCTTTGGCAATACGACTTACGAGTAGTGAGGGGTGAAGTGGGTCATTTCTTGCTTTTGCTTTTAGTATACTTGAAGTGGAGTGCATGAAGCAACATTGAGTTTTTGAGATTCTCTTGCTACCTTCTACACAAACGATTATAAACTCTTTCATTTCTACAATATATGAAAAGGACACCCAAAATAGTAGCGTATGTTTATGATTCCATTATTTTATTGGGAAATAATATGCGGCTCGTCTCGATTATAATATATAGACTCCATCGATTTTTACTTAGCCTGCTTCTCACACCCTACGGCTCCCTCCGGTCTGTACTCCCTTCTCAAACGCCACTTTGAACTTTGAGTTGGGCTTTTCACTTGATTACCCAAGAGGAACACGTCTGTGGCACTGATCGACTAAAAGAGCCCGTAACCAAAAGTGGCTACCTTTAATGTTCGTCCTTTCCCTCGTCCAACTCCCCAACCTATTCCTCGTCTCAGCTTTCGCGTATTAAACGTTAGAATCCGTTGTGTAGCCATTGTAGTCGGAAGGTTCACAATAAATGCATGTGTTTGGATCTTTTAGACGAATGGCAAGAATGGTGGTATGAATTGAAGGGTATTAAGCCACCTTTCAATGGTACATCTGACCTGAGTGGGTCTTTAAGCAAGGGACGGGGGGGGGGCTCGGTGTAACAACCCGCAGAATATGCGTGTGCAGTGTTCACTTCCACCCTTTAGATTTCCTTCACTTATGTATTTTCATTTTTGTTTTTAGTTTCCACTAGTACTCCAAGACTATTTCATGCGTGTCGAATTTTGGAGTTACCTTTTTAGTTTAAGTTACGTTTTTAGGCTTTTAAAAAAGGTAGCGCTATTCTACATGTGTAATGTTTCCTGCTACAAATCATGTACTATCAAATAAACCTCTTTAGAGAGTGCTAGTCAATGAAAATCGCTTCCTACCACAAGCTTCGTTGATATTCTTTGCTTGCTTTGAATAATCATATTGCTTACTTTTATTGCATTCGTGTGTCGGTCGTTGACAATCGTGACTAGAATTCCCGAAACACACCCCGAGTTCCGAGAAGTGTGCTAGTGGGCGATCCCTCACTAGCACAAGACCGTTGTTGTTTGCATTTTTGCCTCGGTGTTTGGGTAATAATGCGCACCACGATCCGACATAAGTACCGGACCGTCGCTGACAGGCTAATCATATACCTACCAAAAATAATCACCGAGTCACTAACTAATATAGCTAAGGAAGTCGGGATCGTATCCACAGGGAGGCAAAGATGCTCTAAAGGTCAACTTAAAGTTTGTCTGTGTAACTGATCTTGGGAGTTTGATTTTTGTTTAACTAATATAAGAACAAAGAATTAAAAGCAAGACAAATAAATAAAGGCAAACAGATAATTAAAAGGTCTAAAAGCAATATAGGAGAAGCAGCTAGGATTATCGGTTCACCACGGTCAATAACATTCAAAAGCATAGGTCAAAGATCGGTATAAAATACGGTCAGAAGGGCTTTAAATAGTTCCTTTCGGTCTACTGTTCCCCTAGAAATCTAATGTAGCTTTCGCTCTGATTAGGGTGTTCTATTGTTCGCAACAAGTCTTTACCCTGTACCAATCTTTCGATCTAGGTCAAGGCTTAACAGGACAATTAACTGATCACATGCATTTAATCAATTAACTACAATAAAAAGATGCAATTAACAATTCTAACACAATAAATATCCCAGATCTAGAAACCAATCAACATCTTATTACGAGACCGTGGCTCCCCTAAAACTGATTGTCTTTGCTCATAAATAATAAGAGAAAACGAAACAGGCCCCAACTAATTGGGCCGAACAAATAAAACAAATCGTCTAACATAACAAGTCAGTCGATCGACCAACAGTGTCTGTCGATCGACTAACTCAACTGGCAAACAAGTCGATCGACAAACAGTGTTAGTCGATCAACTAAAACAACAGGTTAGCAGCACTTCATCTCTTCATTCTTGTCCACACGCATCCTGAGGCAACGACTTTTGAGCTCAACTCCCACCAATGACAAATGCACACTCCTAAAGTCGGGCTTTGGCTCGTTTTCACACACTTGAGTCGACACCTACATTAAATACAAGACAACCCAAAATAGTCCGAAAAGAAGGGAAATAGTAGCTAGTCGCTGCTAAATAGGAGCATAAATGCATGCCAAAACGATACGAAAAGTGTATAAAATATGCACGCATCAGTCGCATTTGGTATCACAACTCGATCTTCAAATGGATATCATCAAGCCGTATTTGTTCATCGGTGATTGAGAAAATGGTAAAACCGAGTATTGAGGATCGGGTAGAGTCCTAGGAAGTATTGTTGGATGAGAAAATTCCTTTCTCGAGGGAATCATAATTTGGATGGGGGAGAGCCTCGAGAAGTTGGAATAGACAGTTAGTAGCCATGAGTCGGCGATGGACGGGATGAGTATCTGGCTCCAAGCTGTCGATGATGCTATCCCCAGCGGTCATGAGGAAGAAAACACTCACCTCTATCTAATGATTTAGGAGCTAGAGAATACTTGCGCCACGCTTCTGAAAGCGATGGCCAATGACAGGAAATTTTCGGGTGTTCGCAAAGTGAAGGCGCTCGAACCTCGTACCCATCATGGAGCGAGGGATGCGGAAGTTGTCGAGAACTTCATATTCTACGTGGAGCAGTGTTTCCGAGCAAGTGGGCTTGACGAAAATGTGAAGGCCAACACAACGAGTATGTACTTGGTGAATGATGCCATGATATGGTGGAGGGTCAGGTACAAGGAAATCGAAGCGGGCACGATTGCGGTGGCATCGTGGGTGGGCTTCAAGAAAATTTTCAAAGACCAATTCTATTTCGAGAACACGAATTTTGTTGCTAGGAGGAAGCCGAATTAAGTGAAGCACACCAACTTAATCCCAAAATTATGTTGGAGACTTCTCAAACATGCATGCTCGGGATTTCCGACTTATCCGAGACCGATAGGACATTCGATAAAAAAATATAGGTATCTCAAATGCAAAATAAATCCATACAAATAAAATATACTTTATCTATTCCAATGAATTCTATACGTTTGCTTTACACACGTATGTTAATGCTCGTTTTCTTTTTATTATATATTTAGTTACATATTATTAAAAGTTATAAAAATTTGATAATTTATAACGTATTCACTAAAATAATTTAAAGAAGAACTCACGTGATTATCTTTTATGTTATATATATTAGAAGTTATATTGAATATTTTCTCACTTACGAAATAATGCTAACATATACAATTTAATAGAATGGATTCGTTTTTATTAAAGTATGAATGTTAATGACTAGGAAAGTTAATCGTGAAAATGACTGGATGACATAATAAGGTTGGCAATAAAAATAATGTATTTATAGCCCCATGTACAAAAAGTTGCGGAGGCATAAAGGAATGAGTAGCGTCTAAGTTTGGTCGTGACTCGTGAGCAGTAAAAGAAAATCCACTGTTTACTTTAGCTCCTAGATTACTCCTACCTTGTATCATTTAAACATTTCTATGATCTACATTTTAGGAGGTTTTACTTCATAAACTCAAGGGTTCCACTTTAAAATCAATTAGTTATAAAGGGAGTAGCTTCTTAGTTTATAAAGTGGTAAATTTTCCCGTCTTTTATCAATGTGGGACACCCACTATAGGTTAATATAGGTTTCTTCACTCCCCGACCCCCACATGTGAACCCATCCTATATCGGTCTGGATGGCAACTAGGCCTCTCTTTCAACCGTCAAAGCAAACCGTGTAATTTAAAAGTCATAACAGATGCGAATAAAGGTCCAGTTTAATTCATCGAAATTCATATGGGTTTCTTGAGGCGTGCTAACAATACAAACATACAAAAAACGGAGTTGCTTAATTATTTCTCTTCTTATTAGGCTTTGTTGTACTTAGTTCGCTTTAAAGGCAACATTGTACTTTTGAAAAAGAAAATTGTGATTTCCAAATTCTGTAATTGTAGGATTAGTATGTTGTATGTAGAGATGACAGGTCAAATCATGTTTGGAAGGATATATAGAACATGAATTTGTATTTGAAGAAGAAGACGTATTGCTTGTAAATTATTGAGTCCTTACAAAATAAAATGAACAAGTTAAAGAAAGAAACTTCATGGTATTTTCTTTGAGTTTGGCTTCAAAATCATTGAGGAACGGTTTGAAATTCTCGATAGAGCTCAGTTACTATGTCGAGAGAGGAAAAGGGTCGGGTTATTACTTGTGTATAAAACTTTTACGTCTTCTTCTATCAAGTTCGTTTCAATTTTGTTTAGTTGTATAGTTGTATACGGTAAATTAATTTATGTCGTACAATCAATTTTAAGATCTTGAATTATATACTTAATTATCTTAAGCATAATTTTGTGACTAATAAACTAAAACAAACCTCTAGAATATTGTATAAATGTTATTGGAAAAGAAGTTTTTAAGTGCTAGCTTAATAGATAGATATGGTTCTTCCCTCTTTGCCCACGGGTTTCTTTTTTTTTTTTTATCGAAACAACGGGGTATGGCGATGGCTTTTATTTCATATATATCAGTTTTCAATAGGTTTCACTTGTGATGGAAATATCCGTCACAAGCTTGTGACGGGTCAAGTATCACCCACATGGGTAGATAAAATAAAAAGTAAAATGCATAGAGAATTACAAATAATTTGTCTTTATCCTCCCATGTGAGTTCTATTTGACCCGTCACAAGTTTGTGACGGATATCGGCCATCACAAATGACAATTTGTGAACAGTTTTATGTGTGTACTTTGTGATGAGCAAAGAACATTCATGGTAGGTAGGAATGGCGATGGGTAGGGTATGAATAGGGTTCTATATGACCCATATTCATACCTATGTTTTCATAATGTATTCATACCCGATCCATGCTCATCGGGATCTAATATACGTAGACCCATATGGTCATACCCAACCCTGATGGATATGGGTAAGGTCTGGATTTAGCTATGGGTATGATATCACTTAATTTCACATACAATACTTAACTTAAAATGAATAATTTAGTTTTAAAGTATCATCAAATTTAATAAAAGTGAATCTACCATGTTTACATTTTCAAAATATCAAAATACCGTACGCATAACTTGAAAATAACTACTCATGACGCCAATTACGAATGTTAACGTCAACCGAAATGATAACAGCATGAATCTTGAGTGAGGGAAAAATGATTGGTAAAAAAACAATGTTGAACGGCTTAAAGGCTCATACTTTAAACTTAAAAGATTAAATAAAATATGTACATAAAAAAATTGAAAGGGTCCAAAGGTATCATATCATACCCATATCTGATGTGTCCCATTTATATATATTTTCTTGTCCTTTGATTTCGTATGATTTATCCACTCTTTAAAGTGATTTCTCTTTAAAGTGATTTGATGAGTTAATACCGTACCGTCTTTAGAAGTATTCTTGTGTTTTAATGTCATTTGTAGGATTTAGGTCGTTTTGTAACACCCGTAAAATTGGGTTTAAGTTTTAAAAGTAATTTAATAAGTTATTTAAAATAAATTACGGTTTAATCGTATTTTTGAGTAAAAATATATATTTAAACTATTTTGATAATTAATTAGACTAATTATAATTTTAAAGCCTATTTTTATAAAATATAAATTTTATGGTATAATAT
>VHZZ01002389.1:30649-44443 GCA_009801015.1 Silene noctiflora
GTCATTTCTCTATCACCAAAAGATTAATAATTCGTTTCCTTTTCAAGATCATTTAAAAAACCCTGAAACTCACTTGGGTGCAAATACACTAAAAATGGTGACAATTTAACAACAAAAAATACCAAAAAATCAGTCGTAAAAAATGAATGAACAAACCATTAACACAATTTAAATCACCATTTAAACCATGAACACCAAAAATATATCAAAACCCTAAAATGGACCCGAAATCATAAAGCAAAAATTTAACCATCATTAAAAAATATATGAATGAACCAAAATTAATGTAGTAGAAATAAAGATCATCAATTTATCAAAATGATACAAAGTTTAATTCTGACCAGTATGGGTACATATATTGTAATTCATATTGTAAAACAGTTATAAATTCTAACTAAGATGGTAAAATTATACACATAAACTCACATTCATCAATCACCATTATATTATATGATATTTTCATAGTATGTGGGATGATAAAGATGAAGATAAAATAGAACAATAAAAAAAAAAAAAAAAACCATATAGAACAACCCCGAGTTTTAAATTTTAAAAAAGCAAACATAAAATGGATGCAAACACATGCACTTTTATTTTTAAAAACCATAGCAAATTAACAACAAACACTAAAAAAAAAAAAAGACCAAGAACAATAAAACCAAAAAAACTAGAAAAATGAAACTAAATAAACCAGCAACAATAAAATGAAAAATCCAAAACAACAAAATCAAACAAACCCAGAACAATAAAAATGAAAATAATAAAATCAAATGCATGTTAAGAAATTACCTTTGATCGTGAATCCTCTTGCTTTATTTTTTTTTTTTTTGCATTCTTTGTAGGTGGTGTTTTCTTTGCCATTATTTTTTTTTTCTCACCATTTTTTTGTGTTTTAATAATGAAAGATGGTGAAGATATTCTTGATTTTTAACGTTTTGATGATGAAAGGAGATGAAATGGGGAGTGTTTTAATTTTGTTTCAAAATTGTTACCTCTTCAATCTGATATCACAAAACAATATGGTGCACTTTTGAAAATGTGCATTGGGAAAAGAATTTTTTTTAACTTTTTTAATTGGTAAATGTCACTTTCAATATAGCCTACTACTTAGTATGCAGCCTACTATACGCAAATTGCACATGACCCATTTTCATACCATTTCACACAATATGATATTATCCGACCCGTAGCAAGCTTGTGACGGATATATTCGTCACAAGCAAGACTAATTGTTCGAGATATCTGAGCTGCACGGTTTGCCCAATAATAATAAATAACTTCAATCTCTAATGTTGATACATCTCCGTTCAAATGAAATAAGAGCACCCTTCTTTACATCATGTAGTTTATGCAGATATCTCCCTCAACATTACTGCAGCAACAGTATAGACTCCATGAAAGCTTATAACAGAAGTTACGTTGAGCAAAATACAAATTTACAGTAAGATTACTGGACAAGCGCGGGATATCAAAAACATGCACAGCAAAGGAAGCAACATGGTAGCACCAAAGGTTGGACCAAGCTTCATATTCTACTTCATGTCCGAACCCTGCGAACTGAACAGGTTTGGATATGTAAACACTGATTCATCATCCATTGATGGTATCCTCTCTGGTTGCCGTGTCGGTGACTCATGTTTCGAGAAATTATCAGCTGAAGTAGAGCTATCCAGACCCTTTACACCCTGACTGCCATATCTTGACCCGTTTTCTGTTGGGTTATTATATGTATCGTCATCATCACCAAAAGGATTATCATCCACTTGCAGCTTTCCCATTTCGGTCGAGAGATTCGAATTGCTTGCCTGGAATGGCACTTCATTTTCTGTGTCGGAGTCGCTCTTGCTCTTGCAGAGCTCGGAAATCCTCAGCTCTGTAAGGCTAGCAGCAGCACGAGCAGCAGCTGCTGCACGCTCGGCAGACTCAGCGGCGGCCTTGGCAGCTGCTAAGACATCTTTTAAGTCTACATTTGCATCAGATTTGGTCCTTCGAGGATTGGACAATTGACTGCTTTCCCAGAAGGGACGCGATTCGGGTGACACTGAGGGGAGGTCAATGGACGGGCTGGACTTGGTTATGGCCGGGGAAATGAATGGCACAAATTGTTTACTCGTCTCTAGATAGGTCGAAGGCTTGGTTGACTCAACTGATGCTGATGACATTGAGGGGGGCTCAACGGGTGGGGCGGACTGAGTTAGGCCTGGGACGATGAATGGAACAAATTGCTTACTCATCTCAGGATTGGCTGAAGACTTCAGTGATTCATCCTCGGCAGCATGAAATGTGTTCCCAGGATCTATAGAAGTTGGTGATGTATATGGTTCTGGGTGCGGAGCTGATGGTTGTGGTGAGGCCATTTCTGGACCAGCACTTGGCCTTAAGGGCATTTTTGGAACTTCAGGAAATTCTAATTCATCAAAGTTTTCTTCAGATTCCGAATGCTCGTAAACAGCATGAGCTGATGTGGACTGCATAATTTCTTCATTCTCCTTGGGAAGAGGGACCTTAGATCCACTGACAAATTGTGTTGGCCCATTCTGGGAAGCAAATACAGAGTATACAAGTATTAGGAAAAAAATAAAAATGAAGAGGACATAAATTTAATGGAACAGTTCGACGTTAGAATTCCTGAAGTTGGCGCTAATTTCACTTTGGTGACACAGAACTTATAAACAACAATTTCTCACATCGATGACCTGAGAATCGAAGACATGAACAATTTGTCATTTTGATGACTTGAGAAACGAAATTTCGAATACTTTCTCTGTATGATGACCATTGGTGGCATAAGGAGTAACATCGCAAAGTTCACCTGAAATAACAATGATTACCATATACTGAAGTGCAAAATCAGCATAAAGGTAAAAATGAAGTTTACTTGAATGAAATTTGGTTGATATTTGTTACTTGAATGATATTTGGTTGATATTAAACCTCAGGGTACCAATGTGGAATCAACCAAAAAAAGGTGGAAAATACTTGATCCTCAACAAACGAAATTGAAAAGTTTTATGAGTAAGACAGCAACGAAGGTAATACCCACCAGCAAATCCTCATGGGACTTGAAAAGTTCAGTTTCAGAAGGAGCTGGATCCCAATCTATTTCATGCTCCTCGGCTATATCTTTTAACAACTTCAATTTCTTTTCAGCAGAAGGGGCACGGACAGATAGCAACTCTACTAGCTGCACAAGCAACAAATTCTAATTACATCTAGAATAGAAGGACAATTGATAAAGTTCAAGGGAAGGAATAAGTATACCTGCCGATTAACACCACAATCTGGCAGAAGCTCTGACGCAGAGGCTACAAATTCTTTCCCATATTTGGAAACAAATGCCAACTGTACTTGAAGCAATTCAGGCAGGTCTGCACATCTTGGTGCTGCAAAACAGATGCTAGATATTGCTTCTTTCAAGTCCAGTGGACATTCCCTGACCAATTTTAACATCAAATAAGGAAATAAAGAATCTGAATTTAAAAGGAATCCGTTTAATGCACTCCAAGAGGTTGACACCCACATACAAAAAAAGAGAGCTAGAAAAAATTGTTTAAAATGCAGTAACATAAGACGGTCAATATAACAAGTAGATCAGGACCGATTGCTCAAATTAGTAAATTACCATTCGCAGTCTTTCAAAGAGATGAGTAGAGGTATCAGCCTGAACTAAAAGAAGGGCTCTGCATGGTGAATAGATGATGCATAGCATATTGCTAACTCTAAGCACAAAAGGGTTCACTCAAAACAGGGAATCTCTAATAAAATATTTACCAGGATTTACAGAGAAAATTATCATACCCTAAATTCAGAAAGGTCTATTCAAACATTTCAACAACCAGTAGTCTTGAATTGTGGAATTTGGAGGGAAGCTAAAGAAGAAATGAAGAATCCTTGCGTAGAATTCAGACAGCATCCAATTTTCCACCTTACAGAACTCAAATTGGTTCCACAACAGAGAGATATGGAACGAAACTCCTACACTGTTGCTTCTCCCACTGTCATTCGTTTAACTCTCTCTTCCCACCTCCCAGTCCCACTTTCATCCATAGACTTACTCTTTTCCCTTCCCCTGTCCTCTTCTTTGGGGAAACAGGAAGTGATATTTTCTCTCCTCCCCTTTCTTTGGGGGGGTAATAATGCCAAAAGAGTGGTGCAACACCGCTGTGTGAAGTGTGTTTAGATATTTGCTGTAAGTTCCATTTTTAAGGAGCCAACCTTTCTGACCAAATTGGTAATAACTGCTAAAATGAGTAAACATAGCAGAGTTTAAACAAAAAATTACAGAGCATGGAACCACATAAATTGGAAACAGAACAAGTCCTAAGATAAGCATAAAAAACACTAGAGTGTTTGAGAATGTCAGAAATGCTTAAAATATGGCAAATAAGAGGTATAGACGAAGTACAGACAAAATAGATGTAGCCATATTAAGCTATAAGCTTGTATTCACTCTAACTTATGTTTATTAGTAAATAAATTTCAAGCTCTTCTTGCCCTCACTATTAAGAGAGAATCTGTCGCAGCCTACTTCAATGCCAGCAAAATGCTTGGATAAATTTGAAATAAAGTTAATTAATGGTGTGGTCAAAGCAATTAATGGTGTGATGAAAGCACAGAAACAAACAAGTCTACACAGGCTTAGTTTTAAGATGGCAAAGGTAAAAAAACAAATCTCATCACCTGGCACTTGAGCTAAAAAGTTACTCCATGCCTAGTAAAAGATTCTTCGAAACATTAAAGAAAGTGAAATTGTCAAATGATGATCTATCGAAGAATCGATCGAGATGCGTAAAACCGCTAAAATAATGGCCAAGTCTTGAAATATTGATTAAAAAGGCTAAAATATCGGTGTTTTCCTATGGGAGCTGTCAAACTGCAAATAATCGGTGGCCTGAAATTTTCTTACCTAAATAGAGAATTTGTACCATGGTTGACGTCAACAATTTAGGAACTTATATGATATACGTCAACATTTTTATTACCTAATGTTCTAGGTGTACTCCGTGATTTTTCAGTTTTCTACGTGGAACACCAACCTTTTTGAAATTGTATTGCGTATCCTGAAACTCTATATATAGTCTCTACCTTGACTCGATTAATTATCTTTATTAACTTTGTATCTTAGTTGATACATTGATCCAACCATTAACCCAACAATTACCCATTAACCCACCCATATACCTATTATCCCGCCTATGAACCCACCTAACAACCCATGAAGTTACCCAATAATGCATCAATCAACCATCATCGCTTCCTGCATCATCGAGGAGGTAATAACGGTAGTTTGTGATTGTGAAAGGTGGTTTGAGATGACTCTCATAGAGGGTAAGATGACTCTCATAGAGGGTGAGATGACGTTAATGAGCGTTAAAAGGGGGTTGTTGGAACGGAGGGTTGAAGGAGGTAATAGTGATACTAAATGAATTTCAAGGGTACACCCTAGAATTTCAAAAACGTAGGGAACTTTGAAAACTCAAAAACTCGGAGGTACTTCGTAGAATTACCAACCTTACGTTACAAATTGGTACCTTAAATGGGCACTGATCAGCTTTTTAAAGTAATTTCTGACCAATTTTAGTCAGCCCGGCTTTTAGTTGTAATATTTTGTGCCTTGTTAATTGCTATAATCAAATATTTAGATAAATTAATGCACAAGAAAAGCCGAAAAATATTTAAAAAGCTGGAACGGAGTAAAATTTAGGTACCAGTTTCGAACAATAATTTCACATAATAGTAATTTAACAAAAGTCTTATATTAGATAGTAATTGGTAAATATCAAATTTTCTAATCATACATTAGGGGCAAATTAGGAAGTTACTTTTTATATCATCGTGCTCTGTTTCACTTGTACTTCCTTCGTTCCAATGAATTGTATACGTTTGCTTTATACATGTGTATCAATGCTCGTTTTCTTTTGTTCATATCTTTAGTTACATGTTACTAAAAATTATAAAAATTTCATAATTATAAAAATTTAATATTTATAATGTACTCGGTAAGACAATTTAAACAAGATCTTACATGACATGACTATCTTTTATGTTGCATATTAGAAGTTGCATTGAAGATTCTCCTAACTTATGAATACTGCCCAAAAAGCAAACGTATACAAGGGGACATACTGTTTTTGCTAATAATTCATCCTTACCAAAGGAACCTTTCAGCCCAAGTCCGCACCCTTTCACTTTACATGTTTTAGACAGCTAAAAATATAGTGGTACATTTGGATCACCGCATTATACGACGGTAGGATCATAAAAGGCTTGCTTAAGTAGACATTCAGAAGCTGTGTGGCGATAATGAATGCATATTATGATCTCAGTAGGTCAGTAAAACGGACAGTTAATTAAACAGCTGTCAGTTGTTGCACCCTCCATGGATTAACAAAGATGAGGGCATAAAAAGTGGAGCTTTGAGAAGGGTTCTTGGTTGATGGTTCTCTCTAACCTTAGAGGTAGTTCCACAGTTAAAAAATTTGGTGTCACAAGTTTGGTCAGCCGCAGTGCATTTTGAACGAGTTGTAAAGGTTTAAAGCTTAACACGACAGGAATTTGATGCAGTAGAGCCATAGTGATGGCAATGGCAATACGACTGACACTCAAATCCCAGTCAGAGACCAAAAATTAATACAATGGGTGATGCTTCCTATGTTACATTGAGTTGTATACATATTCCATTTAGGGCCGTTCCATTTAATTGTAAACATTTCCGTTTATGGTAAGTTATAACCTTACTAAATGACCACATTATCCTCACACACTATACCCTTAATGCCATCAATTCCTCAATCCTCACATGTCAGTCGTCTTACCTCATCACCACAAAACCTCCATCCAACCCGAGCACCACCCTTTAACACCATCCCAACCCATCCACCTCCACCTATTATCCCAACATCCAACATCCCTTTCGCCGCCCTCAACCAAAGCCCCACCTCCACCAACCCTTTCACCGCCCTTCCCCTTCGTCCATGAGCCCACTCCCACCATTCCACCACCCCTCACCCATGAGTCCTCCACCCATCTCTTCACATCATCACCACGCCTCCTTCACCCAGTGGCCCCAATTCCTCCACCACCACCACTATGTCGTCCACCTCAAAAACCCAACACTTTAGATCTGTAAGTAGGTCGCCATGTTGGTGGTGCGAAAGGAGGCGGCGTAAAGGTGTTCAGGAGGTGGAATGGGAGGCACAGAGTTACTGTTTCGGGGGTGTGAAAAGGCAACGCGATGGTGGATAAGCGGATGCGGTTGTCCGGATGCATTGTGATGGTGGTTGGGTCTGGAGGCAGCACATAGATGCTGGCCTGGATTGAAGGGGTGGTCAGATCTAACGTTTAGGGTGTGGCGGTGGGTATTAATGGTGGTGGTTGAGATGAGGTTGGTGGTGAGGGATGAGGGAGACGGAGAAAGTGGAAGGGAGTGAGGGTAAAGATGACATTTAACACCATGGCTCCATCTAATTTGGACTCTTCAAAAAACTTGTGCAAAAAGCAAGCGTATACAATATATTGTAACGGAGTAAGTACAACTTAGTGATAATCTGGATGAGAGAAAGCTTTGGATTATACAGCCTCAATGGGAGTGCAGGTCTTTAAGATTAAATGATGAATTTGCAACAGTTACCACCCTAAACCTTAACACCTTTAGAAACTCGCATTGGCAAATGGGCGTCTCCCCACCGACCCCACCTCGGTCACAGTGACCTTTAATTAATATGGACACTAAAACGAACAAATCTCACATTAGGCAAAACTTGACAGTTTTCCCAAACTCTGTTAAGGAAACTTAATGAACACACATTATAAAATACCATAACTCATAATGATCAAGGGCTTGTTTAGAAGGAGGGAATAGGAAGGAAGAGAGAAGGAGGAGGAATGCAAATTCTCTTGTTTGGCCAACAAATAGGATTTGAGAGATATAGAGTGATCCATTTTCCCACCTCTAGCCTAATCAAAATCCCTTATAGCATAGAAAATATTTGGAGGGAAACTTTCTTATCTCATTTTCCCTCTCCTCCCTTTTCCTTCCTTCCTCCTCCCCTCCTCTTCCCTCTTCAAATGTTAGCACACACACTTTAATTGCCTTAACAAAGGAGTAGATCAGGAAAGGTTAAGAGCATGATCCCATTCAGCAAGGACCACAAACCTAGTCCCTGAAACTCTAAAAGCATTATACAACTTTGTCATTCGGAGTATTATATTTCAGGAGGAACACGCCATACAGATTTCGTATGAAAGCATTTCAACAGCATTAACAATTCCAAATTGTCACAACAAAAAGGTAAATCTCCAGATATAACTAAAGCTCAGAATCCTAGGTAAGGACTCATTCCATAAAATGGCATTCCTTCAATGATGGTACAGTTCCTACCTACATTGCCTCATCAAATTGATGCATTTGTAACGAACCACCCGTTCGAGCCCAAAGAAGAAGACGCTGAACAGTAACAATTCCAAACTGATATTATAGCATTTCATGATTTTACCATGTTGTATGTCAAAGCGTGGTGCCTACATGTTTGAGGTTAAGGCTAAAGAGCTCCGATCTACTTTGTAGTCTGTACTATTCTTTAAATGATGAGTTGCAGTTAAAGTACTAAGCTTGGGGAGAGCAAGGGCTTATGTAGTTTCAGGGTTTATGGGTGAAAAACAAGTGTCATAAGTCAAAACAAAGCCAATGTCTAATAGCTTTAGATTGACGCAGAGACCTGTACATTGGTGACCACCCCAAGAGTAAGATGCCCCACCCAGGACTATCAAGAGCATGTAAAAGGCCTGTCTTTCTGGTCAATAAATTGATTTTGCACATTATGATTGACCCTTTACCCATCAGTTCATGAAGACGGTTGTCTTCTTGATTAGGGACAAAACAAAATAAAACAAAACACATAACTCAACATTACACTCCCACATTCAAGCCAAGCCAGCAGAGAACAAAAGCAAACCTTTGGGACTCAATAATGGGAAGACGGACAGATATAAGCTCACAGAAGAGTTCAATGATCTCTTGTGCCGCCAACATATTCTCCTCTCTAATTATATGTTCAACCTGATTAACACAATAAACCACAGTCAAGTTTTAACACAACCACCCTATATCAAGTAGGCAAAGAACGAACTATCCTATGAGTCTTACCCGAATGCGAGCAGTGGCTTCTTGACCAGACTCAAGAAGCTTAGCAATATCCCTGCGCATTTGCTTAAGTTGAAGCTCTCTTCGGTTTCTCAACAATTTGATTCTTGGAATTGTAAGCTTCAACAATGTTTTACTGGCAAAAATCACATCCAATTAAGAAATTCAAAGAAACCTATATGAGAACAAGTTAACTAAAACATAAACCTTTGTATCCCCCTTAACTTAATACTCTCTTTCCGTCTCAGTCATTTGTTTACCTTCTAGATTCATTGTGAGGAGTATTTTAATAAAAGATAAATAAATGATTGCAACGGACGGAATAGCAATCAACGTAATTCGAACAACACGCTATCAATTGCAATCACCTTAACTCGAATAATCTTTTCTAGAAATGAAAGACTCTAGTAACAATCATATCTTAATCTGAATACACTACTAAGAAAATGACATCGTATGGCCCTTAACTATAACCCAAATATGAAAGATTGGTATTGGCAAGATTCGTATCCTTGGAAACCATTGTATGCCCCTTCACTAATAGCAATCATCTTAATTCGAATAATACACTATTAATAGCAATCACCTTAATTTGAATAATCTCTCTAGAACCGAAAGACACTAATAGCAATCATCTTAATCCGAATACACTACTATAAATATTGACACTGTATTACCCTTAACTAAAACCCAAATATGCAAGATTGGTATTGGCAAGAAATCCTTGGAAGGTTGATTATTCAATTCCTCCAAATTACATTTCTCGGAATTGGGGCGACTAGACTTCAATTATAACTATAATCCCATTTTCTATATTCATCAGCTGATTCCTAAGATTTGGTATAATCATAACCAACAAGACGAATAGAAATACTCGCTCGGTCTCAATTTTACATTTGATTAAAATACCCGTCACAATGATCATAAAGAGTAAAAATTTTGGTATAAGAAATTCGTACCATTTAGAAGCCTTAAATCCTTTGTTAAGGAAAGCATCAAGCATCGACATGATCAGCGAAATTTAAAGAATCACACCTACAATTGTAATATATTCATCAGAAAACCAAATTGATTAATGAGGAATTAAACGAAAATAAAGTGAATCAATTACCTCTTAATAAGTTGTGGAGTTTGATAAAAGAGAAAGCCGCGTAAAAAATTGAAGAGTCGGATTTAATATATGATGAAGGAAGGGAAGGCCGAACTCCGAAGGCCGAAAAGGGTAATATTGCTTAGGAGCTAAGGGAGATGAGAGGCCAGATACTGACAGACCAAGATCGTTGTTCTATACTTGACGTGTGTATGATCATTTCATCATTTTCTGATCCCCAAATTTTTAATTTTGTGATTTAAAAAAACGCAATTTATTTTCAGTACAAATTTTACCTATTACACTACATTTTATATTGAAATTTCCATTTCATACCCTTCTAAAAAAAACAGCACCATACCTCTCCTTTTCAATTTCTATCCATTCAATCTCTGAATTCAATCAATTTCTTCAATAGTACATGAAAATTTAGATGTAAAAAAGTGTTTAATTTGTCAATTGCAAACTAGAGAACAAATTTATGGTTTTATTTAGTAACTTTAGTAGCTTTTTGTTTTATAATCAATTTTTGGGGTTTTCGATTTAGGGTTTGGTAGTAGTGGTTGGTGGTGGTGGTGGCGGTGGCAATAGGGGCGGGTGAAGGAGCGACACTGGTAGTGGGAGACTGAGGTAGGGGATGGGGGTCACAGTGGGTAAGAGGCTTGAGTCGCGTGGGTTAGGAGATGGGAATGAGTCAAGGTCGCGGTGGGTCGGGGGTAGAGATGAGTCAAGGTCGCGGTGCGTGGAGTCACGGTGGGGAGGAGTAGAGCGACGACTGTGGCATGTGTGTGGGTGGTGGCTGGTAAAGGTAGGGTATATGTGGGTACGATGGAGATGATGGTGATGGCCTGTTGGTGTACTCCAAAACCAACTTTACCAGAATTCACTATCCGAAGATGAGTGTAACTCGATCTAAAACACGAACTCCAGTAAATGTCACCGTCCACAAACTAGCCAACATCCTTGAAAACAAAAATCAATATCTTGACCGTTATCCACAATAGTTACTGTCCAAGCCCACACCTTAAACTTGAAAATGTGTAATACCCTGTAAAATTTGGAATTAGAAATGGAGTAATTAGTGTTAGACGTATTTATTGTTATTAGACGGGTTGACAATTACCGTATGGTGAGACTTAGGTAAGTAATTATTTGCATACTTACGTACATATCACTTAGAAATTAGATACGGAATACATGGTTGTATACTTGTATGTAGTGCCTAATAATAATAATAATAATAATAATAATAAAGTAATGAATATATTATTTGGTGAAACACTATAATAATAATATATTAGAAGGGTGGGTGATGGAAAAAGAATGAAGAAAAGTTTGGTGAAAAAATAAAACTTGTACTTGAAAGAGCTTTCAATTACGCATTATAAATAGAAGTAGGTTTCCTATACCTAGCTTTCCGTAGCTTTTCCTTCCTATTTAAGAAAAAAGAGAGAGAGACCTTGAGAACGGCGAGATAGGCGATAGTGAGAAAACAAGGGGAGTGGTCAATAGTGTCGCTGCCACCGAGTCTTCATCGTCATTCACCATTCCCCCTCCTCCTGTCTAAGGTAATAAAGGTATCACCTTTACGCTTTTATACCGTGTAACGAGTCGTTAAAGTCGCAGTTTGAAGTTTATGATAGCATCTAATCTTGTAAGTAGTTAAGATGATTAAATAATTGTTTTAAGTCAGTTTAGAATAATAAAATAATGCATCGAGTTAGGGTGTTGTCTGGTCATCTAATGGTTGTTGGGTCGGGCTATTTCGTTGCCGTCGCCGTAGTCCTTGGTTTCGGGCATTTTCGGCGGTGATTCGTTGAGTTCGTGTGTCTCTCATGGATAGAGTTATTGCACGAAATTTATACTATGGGCTAGTTCGATCATGGGTAATACGTCGAAGGTGATTTAGGGTTGTTACGTTGTGGTCGCGGTTGACGTCGTCACCTCTGTTTCGTGTCATGTGGATTGCCCTGTTTTCAGTCATGTGAGGCGTCCTTGTTTGAGTCGAGTCGGAGTCAGGTCTGATGGTTATGCGTGGGATAGGTGGTGGCAATGGAGTATGATGGTTGTGTGAAGTTAGCTTGGCTGATGTGTTAGTCGTGGTATTGTCATCGTAGTGAGCAGCGACATTCCGTGCTGGTAATGTGGTCATTGGATGGACGTAGTAGTTAGTAGCACGTTAAGCACGTTAAATTGGYTGGGATTGGTGACCATTACGTGAACATGCATACATGGTAGTTTAGGATGGCTAACTTAATGAAAACAAAAAATAGGTAGATAATTATTAGTGCATTAGTTAGTTAGTTACGGAGTATTTAATAATTTAGTTAATAATTAATTAATACTCCCTCCGTCCCGGTCATTTGTTGTCCTTTGGTTTTGGCAYAAAGACCAAGGAAAGAGGAGGGAGCCAATTATAACATGACAAGTGGAYKAAATTGAAGGTGAAAAATCAAATTACTCATCAAATACAATCCTAAAATAGAAAGGACAACAAATGACTGAGACACCCCAAAATGGAAAAGGACAACAAATGACCGGGACGGAGGGAGTATATGTTATAATTGTAAAATCCGACTTTGTAGAAGATTGTTACCAATTAGCTTGTATGCGCGGATTTGCTAAAAGGTAGGAATGTCCTACTCAACTCGGATTTTATTATGTGAATGCATATTTAATTGTGACGGTGACGAGATTACTGTTAATATTGTGAATGACTATTGGGTGCGGAGTATATGTGGATGCTATGATTGTTGTCTGAGCCGTATGAGTGGATTGTGTGGTTTAAAGGTTTTGGTTGAGCATAACACGGAGTGTGTTACTGCCAGTTGTGCATAGCAAGTGATTGTTACTGTAATACCCGCCCTGTTAGGACCCTTTGACAACCGTTGACTGACCTTAGATACTTGTCCTGAGTCTCTGTTAAGCCTCGGAGGAATAATCCTTCGTTTTAGTACCGTTGAGTTAATGACTCGATCTAGCGGARGCCACTCGATCGAGTAGTCCTGTTACTTGATCGAGTAGGGTGCACTCGATCGAGTAAGTTAGTTACTCGATCGAGTAGATTGTGTTCAACGATAAAATAAATATCGCGATGTCAGGAAACCCGAATTATTTCATTTTCGTTTTTCTAAATCTAGATGGCGTCGCCTCGTCTTTTCTTTTCCTGTTCTCACCCTTTTGAAGAATGGGGAAGATGAGTCACCTTGGGGGCGGGAGCATGTGTCGGGAAGCGGTGTTGCCGCCGGAATGCGTAGCATAGGTATGTTGTTATCGTCATCATCGTCTCTTTTAGTTTTAGTCAGGTGTAGTGATAGTGATAGGTTGTTGTAATGTTTGGTAGGATGTTACAGTGGTTGCTTGTTGATGTGAGGTTGTGTGCGGATTCGCTGCGGATTGCTAGAGGTAGGGTTTCCCTACTCAATACTGTATATTTGGAATGCGTTTATTAATATGTCTTATGAATGTTGGATGTCTGTCGTGGTATGGTGGAACCGCCGTACTGTCTTTGTTGCGAGGTGCGTCCTCGGCTGAGTGGGGTCACTTGCGGGAGTGACTTCAC
>VHZZ01002390.1:5542-21141 GCA_009801015.1 Silene noctiflora
TCAATTCTCATCAATGCTTAATCTCAATATACATATTCCCACAACTATGAACAACCCGAATCATCGCCTCATTCTATCCTAAACTATCTCAATTGCTTTCTCGTTATTTTCCAAACTCAAATCTCTCCTCTCTTATTTTTCTCTTCCTTCAACAAATTAATCAAAATCCTACCAAATTTATCAATTATTCACTTAATTCATACAATAAACAAGTAATTATTGTTATTATTTTGTCAACAATATATCAAATTTTTGTACCAAAATGAACTTGTTACAAATCCAATTAGGTCTTTAATTTTAAAATTAGGGTTTCACTCGAGATTTGGTGGTTGGGGACAAGAAAATTGTCGTGCGTGCAGGGATGCGGGGAGGGGTGGTAAGGGTAGGTCTAGAAGGGGGTTTGAGGTGGGTCGACGACGACATCTGAGTGGGTTTAGTGGGTTTGACAGTCGTCAGGAAGGATAGTGGCAAGGTGGTGGGAAGAGTGAGGGAGGGAGGCAAGGTGGTGGGAAGGGGAGAAGTGAAAATTTGGTAGTTGAAATAAAAGGGATAAAATGGTAATTTTCGCCCATAAAAAAATAAAACTCGCTGTCTCACACGTCAAACAAAACACCCCTACGGGCTACGGCCCTACCCAACGGCCAACACCACCAGGCACCAGTGCCACTTCTCGAACACAAAACAATCAAAAAATCAATCAAAAATCCCCAATTAACCACCCCCAAAATAGACTGAAACCCTAATCAATCACCCATCAAAATCACAAAACATTAAAAGTACAAGAACAACCCAATTCAATTCCAATTGAAACAATAATGGGTTCAATAGCAGATGAAGAAAAGAGAAACAAAAGAGCAATTTCAGGTGGAACAGAATCACTAGGATGGCTTACAGAATCCTCAATTATGCCCAAAAAACATAAGGCAATTCAAGGTGTTGGTGCTTCTTCAATCATGGAGCTTAAAGCCGAGCTTTATAAATCTCAAGAAGAATCCAAAAAATCTAAAGATTTATCTGCTAGTGATGTTGATTATCATCGTGCTAAGAAGAAGATTTCCAATGTTACCCCTTTTGATCGTAAAAATTCCGGTGTCGAGAATCGGGCTAACTTGTATGGTTTCTTCTTGTTGTTTGTGATCTTTTATTTTGAATTTTGGGTTATTGTGTTGAAAGGAATGGTTTTTAAGGTTTTTTGTGTAATGCCCAATTGCCCATGTTGTGCCTTGATGTTTTTTTGGTGGCATTTTGATGATTGGTCATTTGGTTGAGTTTATATGCTGGGAATTTTATGTTTTTTTTTTTTTTTGTGAAAATGAATGATTTTCAAGTGTTTTTATGGGATGCTAATGTTGTGTTTTGATGCTCTAAAGGTGGGATTTTGTTGATTGCTTGAGTTTTGTTGGGAGTTTTAGGAGAAGTGATTCGATTGGTATGTGACTGTAAAATGTGATCATCTTCAGCTAGTCTTGTTTAAGACGATAATACCTGTTCGATGATAAAACGGATTCAAATCCTACTACTTGACAATAATAAGGCAAACTGTTTGCTAGTAGCTAGCAAGCTTCCCTTATTATATGGTACCTATTTGGATCCGTTTTACATTAAAACAGATATTGCTGCCTAAATGAGAATTTGTCCATCATCTTATGTTTGTTGTGTGAAATGAATGATTTTTAAGGGTTTTGAAGGGATGACCATGTTGTGTTTTGATGCTTTTATGATGGGATTATGTTGATAGGTTGAATTTGTGTGTTGGGAGTTTTAGCAGAAGTACTTTCATTGATGTGTTTGCTTTTGGAATGTGAACATTTTGCGTTTGTTGTGTAGAATGAATGAATGTTTTTTGTGTGTTTTTATGGCATAGCATGTTGTATTTTGATGTTTTTGTGGTGGGATGTTGGTGTTTGGATGAATTTCTGTGTTGGGACTTGGGAGTGTTAAAGAAGTGCTTAGATTGTATAGTCTTCGTTGTTGATTGTGTACATTTTGAGTGTTTAAGGGAGTGCAAGAAGTTGGAGACATGTTCTTTGTTCGTAGCAGTCTCTGGTTGACATGTATAACACCTTAATTATATAATCGAATTGCGCTTTCTCCCATCTTTTAAGCGACTATTGTCGCCGTGATTTGCCAAATGGAATATCCGCTTCAATTTACTAGTTGACCTATTTAACTCTTGTCATCGTAGGGATAAGCTTGCACTCAAGGCTGAGAAAGATGGTTCTAACAGCTATGCGGCGTTGGAGAAGAAGGCTGAGTTGTATGAAAAGCTTGCCAAAGGAGAGCTATCTGATGAGGAGGACAAAGAGAAGTATTGTGTTGATTTTTCCCGAAAGAGTCTCACAGAGGACGAAGTGAAGCAACAAAATAACAGTTTCCCTGCTGCTGATGTACCTCTGAGGGAAACTAATGAAGATGATGATTTTATTCCTTTCAATTCAAAGTCCAAGGGTCTGGGCCGTACAGCTGTAACTGTTGACATGGATGAACACAGACGATTTATCAAGTAAGTCATTTCGTAGACCTAACTATGTTCATTTTATCATTTTCTTTGTGAAAATCGGTGAAAGTATGATTGTCGTTCCATGAATACGGTTAGATTGTTAGAATCTATCCATAAGTGCCACAAGAAGATTTTTGTTAGAAATAAATGTAGTAGTCAAAATTTGTTCGGCATTAGGCAACAAATCTTTAGCTTAATGTGACGTTTGATGTCTAGATTATTTTTGGATGGCTATATTGTTGGAGTACCTTCTAGGCAGATGCTGAATTATTAAGAACAGTAAAGATTCAACCGTGTCCTAAATTCACACTTGCTTAACTAGCATATAACACTAGAGCATAAGAACCTCAGATGCAAATTGGCCGACCTTCTGCGTGCTTGATAGTCTTAGAGCTATTTCCTACACAAGGTCTTCGCCTCTTGGGATCCCGCAGGATCTTAGACGAATGGTATTTTCCGTACTATACTGGTGTGTCATTCTGGAAGTAGAAGGAATCAAATAAATGGAGGGTGTTGGGTGTATGTTGGTGTTCTTTGATTTTTCCATTTCTGATGACCAAAAGCTTTACTGTACTTCGACTTTGGGTATGATGGAATAAAGCAAAATGATGTGCTTCATATAAACTCCCCCGCTTTACATTTTCTACGTCCCTTCATCATTTGAGTTTATATGAGGAGGCTTTGCTAATAGCGAGTTGCACATAGGATTAAATTATGAAGGTAAAGTACGTTTTTGTGTACACCATAAGCTTGGCTAAAAATTTAGAAAGTTGAACCTCAATAATGTTTAGTTAAAAGAATCGGTCTTTGGGATGTTAAAAGAAATGCTCGATCAGTTAACTTATTACAACTCTGTTTCCAGCGAATTAATTAGAGGAACAAGATTGATGTTAGGGAGGATAAAGGAATACAAGGGTATTCCTTAATAAAGAAATTTTTTCATGCACGTCTCCCAAGCACTACCACGGAGGTTAATTGGGGAAGCTACTTCATTTTATGGATACTATTGGAATGTGTTGATGTATATTCCAGCAGAAAATTTTGCCATAAAGAGATGCGTTGGTAGTATCGTTTATCCTAACTCACTGATCAACTTTGGTTGGAATATATTATTCAGGGGATTTATTACGGTTAGAGTGGGTTAGACAGTTAGAATTATAGTTCTACTTTCTTGAGCTTATGTTTTCTTTTTCAAATTTGGTTACTTCCTTTCTTTGTGTTTTTTGAGGAAGAAAACAGATATTTATATTTATTGTGCCCATTTTTTGTTGTCTTTATAGGGAAGTACACGAGGAGGCAAATGAAGCCAGAGAAAAGGTGTCAGAAGTCAAGCAGCGTAGGCAGGAACATGCAGCCGCTCGTCGAGAAAAACTGAAGCAGGCCTACCTTCGGAAACGCCTGGAAAATCTCAAGGCTACTGCTGCAGCTAAGCAAGACCAAACTTGACTCGCATGTGGTAGGCTGTTAATCTTCTCATATCATATTAGCAACCATGTGATGCGTCCCCATGACCCATGCCAGTATCAGAATTTTGAGCACCAAAGCCGTATTCTGCTGAAGCAAAGGCACCCATTGGATCGACATTGTGACACTTCTCTAGACAGACAGTAGCGAATTTGGGGCACCAAAGCCGCATTTTGCTGAAGCAAAGGCACCCATTGGATCAACATTGTGGCATTTCTCTAGAGTGCTACCTAACACTTAGATTAGATAACATGTACTGTGCGACAATCTGTACGGCTGGCTGTACCATGAGAACATGGATGATGGGGACAAGATGGACAGATGTATGTATTGTCCGAAGAAGGGGTGTCAAATGTTCCGAAATTTCTAAAAATTTTATGAGCATTGGTCCTGGTAGAAAATGAATGTTGACATCTTGGAGTCGATTATAATGCTATTGTGATACTGTACTTTTAAGAGAGTATGAATTTCAACAGATGGAACCTAAGAAAGTAATAAGAATTCTCGAAGGTACTTGTAAACAATGGCTGTTGAATTCAAAAAAGGCGATGAGCTAGAAGTTAATCGATTTAATTTTTAACTTGATCATAAAACAAAATAAATTGACCAGATGATTGTTGAAACCATGAAATGATCACATTGAACTCGAAAATACATTTTTTGACTCAAAAGACAGAGAAATGGTTGCTACTCATTAGACCTGACCTAACATGTTACAATAACTAACCGGACTCGATAATGTACCAACTTGAACCCAACTCAACCCAAAGGGCGAAGACAAAATTGGATCATTATTTAACCTGACCGGATTAATATTTGTTAGAAGACGACTAGTAATCACTCATTTAGCATCGATATTATTACAAGTATAAAGTAACATTTGTTAAGAGAACAAAAATACAAAGAAAGGTCTTACCTGGAAAGAGGAGACACCTTATCAATCATCATTCACATAACATGAACCCTATAACAACTATCCAGCCTGTTGAGTTAATGTACTTTGTAATTCAATCCACACACTTAATACACTATTAGTTGGCTAATCATTGTCGTTAGTCCCGATACATTACTATAAATACACCTTACTTGTATCTCCGTTTCACTCAAAAATCAAGCAAGCAAAACCTAAAACATAATTTGAGCTTATAGTTAATTTGTCAAGGGAAGGAAAATGGCAGCCTGCAAATTAACCTCCTTGGTCGTCGCAATCTTGATGACGGTAACCTTATTTGCAAGCTTTGGAGCTGCAGTCACTGAAGATGCAGGAAGCATTGCACCTTCTCCTGCTATGCAGAGTGCTGGAGTTAACCTACATGTTTCCGGCATGTTTGGACTTGTTGCTTCTTTGGTAGCTTGTCTCTTCTAATCGTAACATTTCGTCTTCTTAAGGTTAATTATTGGTTATCGGATTTATTGTGTTTTTCGGGTTAACTTGGTTGATGTTTATGTCAATGCACTAATGCAGTTTTATTCTTTTCCCTGAATATTTGTATTCTTTGTTTTAATTCAAATATAATCCAATTCTTATGTCTTTTTTTGGGGGTTTTCACTATGGAGTGACTAGAAATACATTGCATGAAAGTCTTCAGCCGGAGATAAACTTCAGAAAGAAAACGAAACTTTGTCTATGACAAGTCTCGTACATTAAAAGTCGGAAATGTCTTGCCCATTAGTTCAATACGCATTGATCGCTAATTAGAATAACTGGAACATTCTCACAACATAAAATCTTTCTAAGCTCCCTAGGAAGTTAACATGCATATTACAGTTTGCTTTCGCAAAAGCTTGAAAGTACAAGTCTCGCTCTACAAGGATTAGTTGCAGTCTACTTGAGCCCATTACTACTCGATCTTCGACATAATCACTACTTGATATATAAACGCTTTGCTCAAGTTGAAAATCCTCGGCTAAAACTGACCCCTGCCATCAGCAAATTAGAAAAAAAAAAAAAAAAATAGTTAAATTGCAGACTGCCACAGGGTTGAGCAACGAAACACAAAAACTTGTATGAGATGGTGCTACATATATGAGAACAGCCCATAACCTTCTAAAGCTCTAATTAGTTGAATATATGAGGATTTAGGTCGATCTCATATGTCTCATATAACACTCGCTAATGAAATCAATGCAAGTACTAATCAACAGTTTGTACCGATTAAACCAAATAAATTGATCAAATATTTCCAAACTTCCCATCCACAATGAGGCCAAAAATTTCTTTATTTTATTGCAACTGGATTAGGATGAAATATAGCAGACTAATTCACTAATCTGGCTGTAAAGAAGCAGCCAATGCAATTCTCGGCTATTTATGTAAGAGCCCATGAGACATTGGGATAATGTTGATGCAAGTTTTTTTAAAGCATAAGCAATAGACTGCCAAATAGAAACCTGAATTCATACCATCAAATGTGTTCTGCACTGATTTAAGCATCTGGTCAGGAAGAGTTACATCATGTGCACCATATCATCCACGATCATCAGTCTGTTGTCTGATTGAAGCCTCTGCACAAGTTAATTAGACTTCCATTAATCAAATGAATATGTCGCACATGAAAATGTAAAAACTAAAAGTTAGTCAAGGAACTAATCAAGGGGATCCATCGGATGTCACTGATCAGTGACCAGTACCTCTAAGAGAAGCATGATTTCTGCCCTAGAGTAATTAGTCGCTGCTCCTGCATTCATTATATTGTCTATCTCTGTGATGGATATCACATCCAAGTGGTTTGCCCTCATGTGCTGGCCCAATGTAGTATCAAATCCTTCAACTCTGTCAGTTTAGAATGTATAAGGCAAACATGATGAGTACCAAGTCTAATGAAAAAAAAAACGCAGAATTGTTCACAGAATTAGAATCAGTTGAAACAAGAAGCAAGCTGCAATGTTGCTCAAAATTTGCCAACACACACCTCTCCTGGGATATGTTCATTTCCGTGTTTGTAGGAGTCTCGTCTTCTTCCATAGCTTCTGTTGCTCCACTGGATAAACAAAAGCTCAAATCAATTTTATACCAAAATTTTTTAGTTGTCCGATGCAAAAAAAAATGTCATTACTGAACCTTGGATAATGCTCCACAACAAAATTCATTAGCCACTAATTGTACCTAACCTTTATAATTAACCTACTCAATTACCAAAAAGGCAACACCCTATTTGTCCCGCCACAAACAGCCACCCTAGCTCTCCCATCCCGCATCCCCTTCATACAATCCTAACCAGTCGGCTGACCACTCTCCTCCATCAACCTCCCTGTAACCCCTACCGCCACAGCTTCGACAAATGCACCTCTACCCTCCCTGACCTCCCCATCTTAGTTTTAAAAGGTGTGAGGCACTCCAAGGCGACAAAGCGCAATTCATCAGCTATGTTACTACCATCTTCATATTACCTCCCATGTTTGATAATTGACACTCATTCATGGTATGCCACCAAAACATTTCATTTTAAGCCAAAAATGAGAATTTTTAATAAATAGCAGAGATTGGCACTTGGGCACGTAACACGTCGGATGCTTCTATTGTGTTTAGGTTCAATCGTCCACCAGTGAAAGGATGAGAAACACATAATATACAGTAGAATTTTCCCTAATGCATTCAATAAACTAAATTGCATATATAAGAGTGTATGCGTGTGAGATAAAGCTTTGTACTTGAGCTACGGTAGTGGTGTTTTTTCGTCAATAAATCTGAACTAAATCAAGATGTCAAACACCAAGGTAAATATGGAGAAGTATTAGGACCACTATCAAAGTGACATACCCTTCAGTAGCTGTTCCGTCACCAGCTGAGCTATTGTTGTCACGCCGAGTGCGGTGCACATGTTCACTGTTATTGCCATCATTCTCAGCTTTGCGTTTCCTCTCATTCTCTCTCTCCCTCTCTTTCTCACGGTCTTCCATGTCTGTCAACTCCTTATGATATATTGCGAAATTCAGAACTTTCAGAGCAGCGTCAACATCTGACTTTGAAACCTGTTAGGAGTTAGGACAACTAATTATATCTAAAATCATTCAGAATGGGAAGTAAGATGACATACAATAGATAGGATTTTTTTTATTTTCTTTTTTTGGTTTCTATTGTGCAAATTCTAGCATTCTTGACCAAACCAGCAAGGGGAAGAAACGAAGTAACTAAAACCCTAACATCAATTGGTCAAATACACTGTCCTAAAAGCCTCCATTTTCTTTTTCCTTTTTATTAGGTTTTGTTTCACCAAGTCACCTTCCCAAATGTTCTTTCAAAGATAACTAATGAAAGTCGGAACCCTGTCTGTGGCTTGTGCAAGAAACTAGGCCATGAGGTTATTTGTGGCCGTTTACAAAGACGTAAAAAAAACTGTTGTTCTACAACTTTGGACATAACAAATGATTGATCATAGAACCAGCTTATTATGTACATAAGAATGGTCCCGTGAGGTGATTGCTAGAACTATAAACGTCATCCAACAATGATTCTATCAGCAGGCCTATACAGTAATGTGGATATAAAACAGCGAAGAATCGAATCAATACAGCTTAATCGTTATTTTCAGGCAATGAATTAGTGCAAATAATTGTAAGAACTCAGGATAGTGTAAGAATCTTAATAGATGCATTCTAACTCGTTTTGCTACAACTATGCTGCTGGAGTTTAAAAACTTGACCAAATGATGTATCGCAGACGTGGGAGCTAATCCACAAACTCAAACAAATAACCAAAAACACAGGCTTATTTAAGGATTATAGTAGAATTACCGTTCTGCTCAGCTTCAGTTTGGCATGTGCAGTAGAAAGCCGTATGATGGTTTCTAATGTTCTAGCAGTGATAGGAAGAGTGCCACCACCACCACCACCGCTACCCTACAACGGATTAAAATTAGTAAAATATATACAATTGATGAATTGAATACATTCTGAAAGAATCTTTCTAGCCAGAAATAGGTATACCTTTGCATTTGAGTTGGCATTTCTTAATTCTGCATATGCAGTTGCAATTTGTTCAGATGCCTGCCATGGGAATAATCATTTTTAATAGTCATGGCATTAAATAAATATGTCTACTCCAAACCAGCAAGTCAAACACAAGAATGTAAGATGTTGGGAAAAGGATAACTACCTCATCACTCAGCTCAGGCTGAACCCTGTGCTTTGCATAATGAATGTATTTCTTAAGAAAATTGATTGTGAGCGTATCTTGCTTCCTACCCTTTTGGACCTTCTTTCCGTGCAGCATCCGGTTGAATTTGACAAAGACAGATGAACCAGCATCTACCTCTTCTTCTCTCCCAAAAGTCCCATCGAGTGTTCCGTCACCTAAATTACAAAACTTTTTAAGTTAATCTGTATTAACTATTAAGTGATTCTACGGGAAGTTAATTAGCTACTAAAAGAGTAGCGGAGTAGCTACCTCCATCTACTGCAGAACGATACCGGTGCATACGCAAGACATGCTCAGATATATGCCCATCAATCTCAGGATCCATTTGATCCAACACAATGAACAGGAGATCAAATCGAGAAAGCAACGAGTCTGGCAATCCGATATTCTTTGTTGGTGTCAGTGATCGATCATACTGTAATAAGCAAAAACATCAACGGAAGTTTATTCACGATGTCAGAAGATGATAGAGCACACAAAAGATGTATAAAAAGTTCACAAAACAAAATTGGCAACTGAACGTACAGTTCCATAAATGGGATTTGCAGCTGCCACGACACTGCATCGAGCATTCAGAGACGCATGGATACCAGCCTTGGCAATGGTCACTGTTTGCTGTTCCATAACTTCATGTATAGCAACACGATCTTGATCATTCATTTTGTCAAACTCATCAATGCATATGACACCACGATCAGCAAGAACCATAGCGCCAGCCTCAAGCCTCCTTTCACCTGATAACAGAGTTAAAGTCTAACCTCTTCGAAACCAGAAAAGCTAGATAACAAGAACATGAGAGAAACAATACCTGTCTCTTGATCTTGAGTTACAGCTGCTGTTAGACCAACACCAGAAGAGCCCCGACCAGTTGTTGAAATGGCCAAGGGAGCAATGTTCATAATTGCTCGAAGCAGTTGAGATTTTGCAACAGATGGATCACCAACCATCATCATATTTATGTCACTGGATACAATTTGTGTTTTAAGAGACTTAGACTATGAAAGATCAACATAGGAGGTCGCTACACAAAAGGTGACGACAAGAAAAGGAAAAATGAATTTAAGAGCACAAGACTTTGATAAAATAGAAACCCACCCTCTTAAATGTGTCCCATTCTTCAAGTTCTTCTCGATTCCACCAAGCATAAGTAAGATAACTGCCTTCTTAATCCACAGGTGTCCATAAATAGATGGTGCAAGGGAATTAGCAAGTAAGTCGAATGTGTCTTCTCTCTCAGCCATCTTTTTTATGTTTTTTAAGTCTTCAGTGGCATAGATCGGTGCATTTGCCTCCTTATTGAGCAGGGTCACATTATTAGCAATAAGAACCGTCCTATAATAAAATTTGTGAGAATTAGCATGTTTACGCAAAGGATAAGGTACAATAGAATGGCTCATTAAACTCTAATTGATTCATGTATCATGAACTACCAAACTTTGCATGTGTTTTATCATCAATTTTATTATCAAACATCAAGAAACTGCTTTATTATTGTTTAACTCAAGGGTAAGGCTGCATGCATATGCCCCTCCTTGCCCCCACAATAGGTGAGAGCCATTTAGGCACTGAGGTTATGTTCTGGTTGTTGATAAGGAACAACATAAATTCAAAGCAGTGAGAGCCATCATGATTGGGCCAACCTGAATACACCATTCACACTGCCACTACTTTTTCCAGGAAGTGCTTTATAGATCCCAACTATCGCAACACGATCTCCAGGTTTGCAAGCATCTACCAGATCATCTTCCACTATGATATCTATAGTTCTCGGAAGCTGACCAGGGGCTGATTTTTCAGGTACTTCTTGCATTGATAGGGTTTGATGATCTTTGTATTTGCACAAACCATATTCAGTCACCAATAGGTTTCCATTCTCATCCTGCATATATACTTATACTGTAAAAAATAATCCATGACTTCTTATTAAAAAAAAAAATAGTTCAGGAACATTTGAGGGACAGAAACTTGCCCTGGTGGGATATACAGATCCAGTAGGTAAGCCTGTAGTTGACGTTATATCCCGGTATTCACGAGACATAAACTTGCCACTTGAGGGACAGAAATGGACACTCTTGACTACCTTTGGCCTCACAAGAGAGCCTGAAATCAGAAATGGCAAATATTAAACAGCCAGATTTCACAGCAACAATTAAGCAAGTGAAATCAATGCGACTTGATTGAAGAATTTAAAACTAAACAACAGGTCACATCAATCCAACATGCTCAAGTGTTCAACCAATGAGTGAAGAGCTGGTTAATTAGATGCCAAAGAACAGTTGCCCAAACAGGCATATCATTCAACTAGAAAACCATCACTACTGGACCAAATTAAGGTTACTTCAGGAGGCAATCAAAAGAGTGAGAGTCTAGTTGATGCCTATTCTCTAGTTAAATGTAAGAATGGAGAAAAGAACCAAATAAAACCTTTGATTGGATGAAATGATTAGGAGTAAAAGGGAGGGGAGGGAGGGAAACAATTTTCCTTGCATGACAAGTAAATCTGTGTAGAGTGAAATGGAGGGGTTTATTTTCTCTCCTACAAGCCAAACTAAAATTCCTAGTCCCTTGAGCAGAAAGAAAGATTTGTGCAGATATACAAGTACTCCCTCCCCTCTTGTCCGCCTTCTTCATACTTTTGTATCCAAACAAAGTTTTAACCACTAAATGACTAATTTTCTTTCCCAAAATTTACAAGTCTCGTCCAGCAATCTATCTTCAACCTAAATGATAATTTTGTACTAAATTATACTCCGCATTTGTCAATGACCAACATCCAATGCACTGCATGCCATAGTCTCATTCTAGCAACATGAACAAGCTCAGCCTTAATACTTCCCAAGCACAACTCATCTTTTTCTAGCAAAACTCAAAATAATTAAAATTTCTTCAAGGATTCTTGTGAATTAGGTTAATTTATAAGAGGGCATTGAGATTTCGACAAAACAGAGAATGAAGCAAGTGTTGGAGGTAGAGGGAAGCTGAAGGGATGGTTAAGGAGGATAAACCGATGAAGCGGTGGTTGGGGGACTATTACTCAATGTGAGGGAAACACATTACACAAGGGAACGGTGTAATGAAATCAAAAACAACGTATGCAAGGTGAAAGAAATCAAAATCAACGGAGTAATGAAATCAAAAACAAAGAAAAATACCGAAACAACATTCTCATAATCAAGCCCAAATACCAGGAAAATCAGTAACACTAATTGACTTAGCCACCCACTTAAATAATCGTCCAAGCTCAGATTAACCTAATTACAGCCAAAATCAACGTATGCAAGGTGAAAGAAACGTACATTTGGTGACAATGCCCTCAACACAAACCATGGAACCAATGAACTGAGATAACAAATCACGCGGTGTAACCCTTCTAGAAACAAAAGGGCCCTCAAATCCAACAGAAACCGTCTCGCCTTCCTTCAAGAACTTTGGGTCAATGTTTTTGGTCACTTCTGTAACTGCATCTGCAAATGGTTGCATATACTCGCTTGGACTCCTCAGCATCCTAAAATAGAACATCAATTTTTCGCTTTAAGAACTCCATTTCATCCTAATTCTCATTATTCAACAGCAATAACACAGAGACATTGTCTCCAAATAACCTAAAATATAAAATTATATCGCGAATTACACCAAATAAGCTAAATTCGTAATAACAAATACATAACCGGTTTAGCAAGCCATTTATTACCAAAAAGTACAGACTTTTTAGCTCCATTGGAAATAAAAAAAGAGACGGTCTCATAACAATTGATACAGATAAACAAGGGGATTAAGTCTGAATTGAAGTAATAAAGGTCGGAAAACAACAATAACACAAAGACATTGTCTCCAAATAACCTAAATTAAAAACTAGGTCCAAATTACACCAAATGACCTCAAGTTCACAATCGAAAAAAAAAACGCAACCAGTTTAGTAAATCATTTAACTCGACTAGAAAACAAAATATGAGACGGTTTCACATAAATAATTAATTAACATAAATAAGTAAGAATCTGCACAGGAACCAGTTTAGTAAATCATTTAGCTCAGATTGTCTCACAATAATTACTCTCTCCGTCTCATTCATTTGTTTACCTTTCTCTGCAAGGAATATTTTAATCAAAGGTAAACAAATGATTGAGAAGGAGGGAGTAATAATTAACATAAATAAGAAATAACCTGCGGATTAAGTCGGAATTGAAGTCATAGAGATCGGAAAGATTAACAATAAGGCGGTGGCGAGTTTTGTTAGTGATCATTTTACGGATCGATTCCATGTAAATTCCATGTCCAACCTAAATCAATCAAAAAAAAAAAAAATTGCAATAATTCAGATGATTGAAAAGGGGAATAAATACAAAGGTAGGAAGGAAAATGACACTACTTACGTCGTGATCGAGGAAATCGAGGAAGGTTCGCTTGTGAGCGGCGAATGCTTCGGCGCTGATATCCATCGTTGTCGTATCGCTGGATTTTCCGACGGCGGGAAGAGAAGAAAATGAGAGTGAAGTGATGAGAATGAGGGTTTTGTTTGGTTTTGACAACTAATAGGTTTTCTAGTTTTGGCGGGAAATGAGATGATGTTTGTTCTATTTGGCGGGAAATGTTTTTATTACTCCGTATATTATTACGGATTTACGGTGGATGTTAATTAGGGGTATTCATGGGTCATGGCTCCGGTCGTACCAATCAAAGTGGACTGAAATCTGAATACTAAACAGGGATAGCACTGGGGCACCCAAACCCTAAGGGTCGGACTCTAATGGGTCGGTTATGGGTCTACATTTATGAGACCCGGTCGGGTAAGTTAATTCGAGTTTGGGTTTGGGTCTGATTAATGGACCCGACCCGACCCTTAGACCCGTATAATTTAAGAAATAAAAAAAAAAAAAAACTTAAAACACACAATTACAGAGTACATACGCAGACATACACATACCCAACTTTTCTCCCCTCTTTCTTTACATTCCTAATTTCTAACCCTAAATCGTCCTCTACCCTAAACTCCCCTCTCTCTAACCCTAAATCCCCTTTTTATTGTACGACGGCGATCTGCGATCAACGGCGACGACAACTAGCGAGGACGACCATCGACTGTGATAATCAAAGGCTAAATCTCTATTTTTTTTTTTTTTTTTTACTATCAATCTCCTTATTTCCTTTCATTTTTCTAGTCAAATCTCCTTATTTTCTTCGAAATAAGTACAATTAAAAGATAATTGCAGAATTTGGTTGTTTTTCATTTATTGTTTAGTTTGGGTGATCTCATAATGTGATTTAGGTGTAACGCCTTCTTCTAATTCAGTTTGACAATTGCAGAAATTGTGGAACTTTTATACATGTTTTTCATTCTGTAATGAGAAAGAGCAAAATTGATGAATTTGAGGAGTTTGGGGCAGTAGGCAGTAGCTACTGCCAATTGAATTTTCAAGGAAAATTTTGTTCAGGCTCTTCGAGGCAGACCCTAGGGTAGACCCGATCCGGATCCGGACCCATCGGGTACGGGTATGGGTCCATTAAATTTAAACTCTTTAGGGTCTGTGCCGGGTATGGGTCCAAGGTAGGTGACTCGGGTCCGGGTCCGGATCTTAGTGGACCCGACCCATATCCGACCCATTGTCAACCCTAATACTAAACTAGGAGTTTAAAAGTTCTATTGCAATTAAATCATCCTTTTTAAGTTCAATTTAGTTTAAAAGTTCAGCTCAGCTCTTATAAATTTATTTTAGTTCAGCTTAAGTTAAGTTCAGCTCTTAGAAGTCCAAAACAACAGGCCCTAGGTGGAGTGTAATTACGTTGGATCGGTACGACTTAGGCCCTATATATAAGTGAAAGTAATTGAACCGAACTAATAAATGAACCAAATTTATTTTTTTAAGTAAATGTATTGAATAAACAATAGCTTACGTGATATTATAAATTTATTATTCCAAAATAGTATAAAAGATAGTTTATCTAAATTATAAATACTGATTAATTTACCAAAATTTATAACTTTTTAGAAAAATTATATATTTGATATAATTATAGGGACGTGATATATGTTGGAAATCAGTTCGGTATGCGGTCCCATTCATTCGGTTTGGTATGTCCGGACCAGACCAAAGATCGAATTAACCAAAATTAGTGGACCGTAGGCCAGACCAAATAAACTATAAACTATAGTCCAGTCCATTCCAGAACAAATTGTGCGATCTTCCCTGGTCTGGTATTTGATCGGGACCATCGAGTAAATTAAACGATTCTATTACTAATAGATCGGATTAGGTTCAGATGAACTTTCATCTATTATCCGTCATTTTAAAGTCTCGTCTAATTCATCATCATATATTTCATCTATAATTATTCGTCATTCAACAAAGTTATTTTTACATCATCTTAATTAGGTTGGCGGCATTATTTAATTAGTGAGACATATATTTACGCAATTGCTAAATCCCGCGCACTAATTTACTCAATCCCGCGCATTTTATCCCTTTATCCCAAGTCTACCCCTCCCATTTCTCCTCACCAAA
>VHZZ01002392.1:31745-71925 GCA_009801015.1 Silene noctiflora
ATTGTTAATATTGGTTCTGGGTCGACTTGTGCGGTTCCTTCTTTTCCTCTTTTTGCCTTGTATGCCGCTACTAAAGGGTAAGTAAACAGTTACGGTTTAAACTTAAAAACGAAAAAAATGTCACTGTTTTATAATAATAAAGTATGATAATACTCCAGTTATGTCCATGGTATTAATCTGGGATACAGAATGATTGGTTCCGAGATCAAATCTCAATTCAAGATTTAATTTCGTGGTTATATCAGGTCATTTTTTTCATCATTGGTTGACTGGTTTGTTGCATTTACCCAAGTGATGTAACAATGGTAGATCTAGGCGGGGACTAGCAGGGGCGGTTTCCCCCAATGTATATTGGAAAATTTGATATTTAGTTGAAATTTTCGATTTTTTTCTAGTTAAATATCGCACAATGTTTGCATTGTGCTCGCTTTAGTACAAGATGCAAGCCTTCTACTATACGTATAATTTGTCGCACAATGTTTGCATTTTGATCGATTTAGCTGGGAAGATAAAGCCTATCATTGAGAACTTTTCGATTGATTCCGATTTTGATTCTTGCACTTGTGTTTTTAATTACGTTCAGGTATCTTGCAATGTTCTCAAGAAGCCTAAGTGCAGAGTATCAGCAGCACGGAATTGATGTACAATGTCAGGTAACATGTCAGAAAACTCGAAATCATTTCAAATTTGTACATCAAAGTTAATTTATTTTTTGGTGATTCCTTGAACATCATTTGTTACTTCTCAGATACCATTTCTGGTAGAAACGAAGATGGCATTGACGATAAAAATACTGCCAGTACCCCCTTTTTTTATTCCATCACCAGAGCAGTACAGCAAAGCGAGTATACGATGGATTGGCTTTGAACCCGTCTGTGTTCCTTACTCGACTCATGCTTTTCAATGGTGTCTCTCGAGTTTACTGCCGGAATCCTTCGTGAATTGGGTTCTTTTCAAATACTTCGTTAGTTTGCGAAGGAAAATGATTCAGAAGGAATGAAGGCAGAGACAGTAGCATAAATTTCTGAATTATTTTTTGATAAAAAGGATTTTAGATTTTTAGTAGTCCTCTCCCGTTCAATAAGTTTTGTAATTTCGATTTTCTAGCAAACGATATTTAGTTAATAATATTACCTCATTTCTATGCACCACCCTCGTCACTATTTGGTGTAAGATCGTCTTACACAAGCATTTGTGACGCAGTAGGCAAATCGGTGTTTGCTTAATTGCTTAAGATACATATTTTACGGTTGAGGAAGGTGAAGACTCTAGACTCTAGATGTCTAGTGAATGTTAATAGTTTTCTTTTTGTGTGTTGTAAATTTGTAATGACATCGGTTCCACTTAAACGGTAATAAATGTCTTTATGTAACTATTTTTAATCTGAGTATTAATTTGAGCATTTTATCCCCTATATATTAAAAGATTAACAAAATTCTAATTTTTTCCGCTCAAGTTTTCCTCCTAATTATTCAGTTTCTAACGGTGGTTCTCACTCTCTATTAATCTCATTATTATGCTCTTTATATTTACATGCCATAAATAAATAATTTTTTTCTTAATATTTATCTTTACTTAAAATATCATCAGTTAATATTTTATTTATGCTTTTAGTGCACGTAAATATGTAATCATATAATATCATTCTCTTTAAAAACAATGTTGACAAAATAGTATTCACATAACACACAAATCTTAATCGGAGTAAAACTATTGAACCTTCTATTTTACAAGTCATCATATGAGATACAATGATAGTATAATTTCTCTTTAAATTTCAAAATAAGTTAAATTATTGTAAATTAATTGTTATAAACTCTAATACCCCCTCTAAAAAAGTCGTGCATTTGCACGGGAACTATACTAGTATATACTAAAAGAATAACACAACTCTAAATTTTTCCGCTCAAGTTTCCCGCCTATATATTCACTAACTAATAAATGGACCCTACTCTCAATAATTGATCTCACTTTAATCCTTTTTTTATTTACATATCATATATAAAAAAAATTATTTCCTAAAAAATCTATTTTTACTAATAAATGATCATAAATATTAAATTCCAAACTAATTGCTAATTAACATCAACTTGATTCTAATAATCATAGATTTTATCATTAAATCCCCTCACCTCCTCTTTCCATCCTCCACAACCACCACTAAGCACCAATATCTTCTCATTTCTTCTTATTTTAAGTGTCATTACTTCCTTAATAATTACTCCAATCCCAAGCAAGTCCTAAAATAATAAAAATTCTCTTAGTTTTCCCTTCAAAATGTATCCAATTTATTATAGGAAGGAAACAAATAAAACTTCATTTTAATAAACTATTATCTTTTTTCATAAAATATAATATTATTATAATTATAATTATAATCTAATCTAATCTTTTAATTAAATTTAAAATTATGATTTTTTTCATTATAATAAAATTAAATTAATATTAAACTATAGACTATATATTGCTAAATTTTTCACAATGCAATAATGATTACTTTAGAAAATAACTTAACACATACTTAATATTAGGTTCGTAACCAAAAAAAAAATCATTAAAAAAATTGGAGAAAATTATAAAATGAAATCCGTAATTTTATGGTAAAAATTCCGTTTATAAAAACACACATTTCATAACTTTACTTAATTCTCTTTGATTAGTTTTCCATTTCAATTTTTTTTATATCAAAATTAAATGGGGTAAAATATTTAAATATTAATAAAGTGGCGATTTAAATAATACCCTCAAAAATAAAATCTCTACATATATATCGCGCCATGATCTATACTACTGTAATATCAAATATGTAATATCTTTTTAGAACGGTCTATTATAGAATTATGGTAAAATTATTGTAGATTATTTGCAAGAATTTGTGTTACTAACAAACTAAAGTGGGTCAGGAAATGACGAGATAAGAAGGCACACGGCGATCAACCTAGTTTTAGTCTTTGTAAACGGGAATATGTGGGCTAATTATAGTCCCATTGCTTCAAGATGACCTATTGTTTACAACAAGTAATGAGCTGATTTTTCAATTGAAGGAAGACACAGCACCGTCGTGGTTTTACAAAGCCTACTATGAATTAGGGATGGTAATTGTGAACTAAACCGAATTGAATCCAAATCGAAGGAAAAAATTCGATATTATTTACTATTTAAAAACTCATACCCAAATTCACAATTGAAAAATCCGAATCATATCCAAATCCAATCCATTCATATCCGAACCCGATAATTAAAATTCATATTGATCTACGCCGTATTAAACCTTTCAAGTACCATCAAACCGATCTTTCCCGTTGAAAATAGAAAGTATTGTTCACCAATCACCACTACCGATCTTTTTTGAAGTTGCCATTACCAAGTTGGGTGAGGAATAAAGGTTTGATTTTTTTTTTATGTCTTAATTCTCAAACATATTGTCCATTCTTTAGAGCCGCCAAAAAAGTAGTGCCGGCCCAAAAAAAATATAGGACAATCCGATATAACTTGAAAATTTGGTGAACAACTTCGTCCCGACTTAAGATTAAACCTATAACCGATAACCGCTTTATTTGTCTCAATTCAAACCCCACTAGAAAATACACGAACTAATCTGTGGTTCGATATGGAACCAACCCAATAAGAAATTATTTTCAGATTTATTTTAATTGTTTTTACTTAAAACAAAATAAATGGACCTATATATAAAATATACCGAGTATGTTGATAATCTAACTCGGTAATGACACTCGAATCAAACCAAACCCGATCAAATCTAACAATGACTTGACATGAAACTGAAGGTAACCCAAACAAGTTATCGGCCATATACAAACCGAATCAAATACGATAAGACTTGTTTAAACGTGATCCATAACCAACTCGAGTAACCCGATTACGGACTCTAAAGTCTAAATTCTAGTCATCCCATTTTCTCTGAATACTCCATAAAATATCTTATCTTTGCTACTACTAGTCTTCTTATACTGAGGAGGTGCTAATCACAGTTCATTCTCCACTAATCTCAGTTTAATTATTCCAAATTTTGAAACTTTATTCTTCTTCTACTTCCATTACTACTTGTTTCTGGAATCAAGCAAAAACCCATCAAAAAAATCCAATCTTTGAGCTCAGCACTTACCTCAATTCTTTTGTTACTGTTCTACAGATATCAACTTTGACTTTTGCACTTCTAGAAATAAAGGTATAATAACTTTAAATTCCTCTTTTTATTTTCTTTGCATAATAAATTATTGGTTTTGTTTTGCATTTATTGCCCTTTTGTTTCTGTTGAATTATTGGTTAATTCCCTAAAATTGTCAATTTTGTGGGGTTTTTGTTTATTTTCTTGTCTTTGATTAGTAAGTTGGAGCTCAATTGTTTAGGTATGTGGAATTCAGTTTTTTACCCAATTGATGTTATCATTTCTATAATTACTTGTGGTTAGTTAGGTATCTGGAATTCCGCAATTTTCATCTTGGGTCATTCCGAAACGGCCTCTAGTGTTGCTACCACAAGGGTAAGGGTAAGGGTAAGGGTAAGGCTAAGGCTAAGGCTGCATACATCCGACCTCCCTATCCCGTAATTTGCAGGGTCATTTAGACACTCAGGTTATGCTGTTGTTATTGCTGTTAGTTAGTAGTTAGTTAGTTAGTTAGTTCATGATTAGGTTTTTGACAGAAGAAAAGAAAGTTTATTTTTTTTAAGGTTTTGGGCATTTTTTTGAGGATATTGATTAACATTTGTTGTATTGTATTATATAATTAATGGGTTTTGTTTTTTAGGCAAAATTGAGATTATCTTGGTTTCATAGCTTGTTGAAAGTTCATCATTAATTAGCTAAACTAAGGATATTGCAGTGCAATTAGTCTTCGGGTAAGGCGGTTTTGCACAAGGAAACATATGATCATATTAGTGCAAAAGTAGTTACCAAAGAACCTTTTGAAGATATACTTGTGTAAGGCCGCCTGAGTATCTGTGATTGTCGTGTGGGCATTATTTGCTTGGTTTGAGGTTTAAGGTGAGGCTGTTAGTTAAGATTTAGTTTGCTGTGTTTTAGACTTTAGAGAAGTTTTTTTGCCAATATAGATTTTGCGGATCACCATAATTTAGCTAATTTTAGTTTGTGGGATTGTTGGGTTTTGCTTGATGTGAAGAATTAGGAAGTTTTCGAAATATTAATGTGATGTGGCAATAATTGAGCTTTGGGAGTGTGGTTAGGTGAGAATGTGCACAAGTTCTTCCTATAATTGCTCTTCATCTAGTTAACTTTTTAGATATAATTATGCATCTTGTTTGAAATCAGTGGGATATCGCTTGTTGGTTTGTCTTTATTTCTGCTTAAAAGTCTAAAGTTTGCGCAAGTGAGGCCATTTTCCAATTTGTCCTGATAGAAAGCTTTGATCTTTCCTATACTTCATTTTACAACCAACATTTGGTCTTAGCTTTTTGATGGCTGATTCATATCATTCTTTCCAAGAATGAATCTTACAAGTAGCGGACAAGGAGGGCTGCTTAGATGTTCAATTTGTGAATCATAGATGTCCATAGGTGTGGCTTAATCTGAATGTGCTTATTTATGTCGTTACTCCTTTGATGTTCAATTTGTGAATCATAGAAGCTTGATCTGAATGTATAATCATCTGTTTCTGTATCATTTTGAGTTAATTTGGCTTACACGAAAATAGCCTCTTTGACGGCGGGGAAGTTCGCATACGTTTGATCCTCTTACCCTACGTCCCTACCTTTGTGGCACTTGAGTAATGTTTTTTGGGCTCTCATTTGATTGCTTTTTGCTTCATGTGAGCGTGGCTGTTTGTAGATTCTTTTGTTTATGATTTCTTATTCAGCTTCACGGATATTTGATTTTCCAATGATTCCAGGTGTGAGACTTTTCCAGTAGAATGGACTCCCCACAATCTGTTGTTTCACCATTCAAGAACCTCAGTGTTAGTGGTGCCGAGCCAGAGAAACAGAGATCTGATGTTTTTATCCGGGGCTCTGATCAGATATCTAACCGAACTGACAAGCCAGGGACAAATGGTCATAAACCAGAAGACTTTATTGGTGTCCTTGAAGTTTACGTGCATCATGCCCGAGACATTCAGAACATATGTATTTACCACAAGCAAGATGTTTATGCCAAGCTTTGCCTGATTAGCGAACCTGAAAATACTGTGTCTACCCATACTGTTAATGGGGGTGGGAAAAATCCGGTCTTCAACGACAAAGTTCGAATCAATGTTAGGACCATTGAGACCTCCTTAAAATGTGAAATTTGGATGCTTAGCCGTGTTAAAAACTACCTCGAAGACCAGCTTCTCGGGTTTGCTCTTGTGCCATTGTCGGAAATCCTTTTAAAGAATGGGAATGTTGAAAGGGAATTCTCTCTCTCATCAACGGATCTCTTCCATTCTCCAGCTGGGTTTGTCCAATTGTCTCTTGCTTACTCTGGGTCTGTACCGGAAGTGATGACTATCTCGAAGCTCCCTTCTTCTTCTGATAATTTAGTGGAAGCAAGTGACTTTGATCAGATTGAATTTCCAGACCCTAAGATGTTGACTGAAAACGAAATGATGGTATCTGAGTATGTCGGGATGGAGTGTGACCGGGATTCTCAAACCACCGAGAATTTGGTTTCTTCAGACAAAGAGCGTCATGAACTCGGTGTTCGAGTTGTCGAGAGCTTCTCCGCTAATAGTGAAGAGTCCAATCCCCTTTCACATGTAGATTCTCCTCCTAGGAGTGATTCAAGCTGTGGCTCACAATCTGTTAGCCTTCCCGCTGGCTCTCAAACTTCTGAGACTCAAGTTACATCGAAAAGCAGGGTGAAAGACTCGGGTGAAGGGGAGGGTGAGTCCTCCAATGGCCATGTACCATCGAAAGAGACATTGGTGAAGCCACTTTTGACCGTCAATATCGAGCCTGAGGCAACGATGGTGCAGCAGGACATTGTGGACATGTACATGAAGAGCATGCAACAGTTTACGGAGTCTTTAGCCAAAATGAAGCTTCCAATGGATCTTACTTCAGAATCATCCAAGTCGGAGAATTCAAGCTCCGATCAGACAACGGAGACTCCAAAGAGTACTGGATCCCGAGTCTTCTATGGTAGCAGAGCTTTCTTCTGAGTTTATACGAGCTACTGACTGTGGTGGGATCTGGGAACTGTAACATGTGACTTCTAAATTTTAGAACTAGAGGTCATATATAGCAAACTGATTTCTCTATTTTCCAATAGAGCCAATTACTGTTATTCTGTGGCGTTGTAACATGATGGAATAAAACAAAATGACTACTCCGTACTTGGCTACATTTTTTATTTTACTTCTTTGACTGTGGAACAGTAGTCAAACGCTGCAATTGTCATTATTTGTCTTTCAGGAATTTATGTGTTTGCTAACACAGGGCCAATGATACGAATATCCGAACCACCTTACCCTGCCTTAGGCGGGAGCCTTTGAGGCACTATATTGGCATTGAAGCTACTCAAGCTACAATATGGGTGTATTAGAGAGGAAATGAAGAGAGAAATGGAGAGGATCCAAATTTCATTCTTTGATGATCCTCCGTTTCCAAGTAGAGCTGTTCATGGGCCGTCCCGTCCATTGAACCCGGCCCATCCCGCCCGCTAAAAAAGCGGGTACGGACAAGGCATTTTAAGAAAAATACAAAGGCCCAGCCCACTAACCCGTCCCRAACCCGCTAACCCGCTTGCCCGTGGGCTAAAAATTAAACGTGAGCCCAACCCATGTCCGGCCCAAACCCGCATTTGGACACCTCTATTTCCAAGCATTAGACTAATAACGAACATTTCATTAGACATAATTTGAGATGGTCTCTCACAAGTACAGCTAATTTGAAAAAAAGTGGGTACAAATATATATATATATATATATATATATATATATATATATGGATTTGTTTTTATCCATTTTCTTATATCTTCCTCCATACCAATGAATTGTTTTACGTTTGCTTTTGGATCAAAGAATAAAAATTCTACTGAAGTGATGAAGGTTTTTTTGAAATATAGAATCAAAATAACTTTATAAAACAGGTGAACAAATAACCAAATAAGACGTAAACCATTCATCGGAGCCGGGACAGGTACACAAGTGTGAACTCATGCACAAAACCGGTATGCGCAATGCCACCATGAGCTACTGCAGATAGTCAAAGGAGAGTACAACTCTTACGCTTTTGCTCACCCATTTGTAAGCTACCAAATTTCTGTCAAAACTTCAATTTTCTTGCAAGAATTTGTTATATTTAGTTGCTTGATTAATTTAATCATTTAATTAGCTGAAAATTATATAAAAAAACTCGACAATTACAATAACAAATATCATGTTTTCTTCATCTTCTAGTTATGCAATTAGGGCACCAATTACAACATCAATTAATCCAAAAAACAAAATCTCTTCAAAATCAAAAACCAACCCATTTCATCAATTTCAAAATCCATCAAAACCCAGTTCCAGATTTCAAATCCATTGTTGTAGCATTAAAAAACTCAAAGAAAGAATCAGTACTGTTAAAAACACCCAGAAAATTGCAGAAGCAATGAAACTTGTTTCTGCGGCGAAAGTTCGAAGAGCTCAGGAAGCTGTTATTACTGGTAGACCTTTTGCTGAAGCATTAGTTGAAATGTTGTTTCATATTAATGAAACCCTTCAATTAGAGGATGTTGATATTCCTTTAGCTAGTGTTAGAACTGTTAGGAAAGTTGCCCTTGTGGTTATAACCGGGGAACGTGGGCTTTGTGGCGGGTTTAATAACGCGGTGATTAGGAAAGCCGAGGCTAGGATTGAGGAGTTGAGGAAACTTGGGTTGGGTTTTACTGTTATAAGTGTTGGGAAAAAGGGTAATTCTTATTTTGCGAGGCGGATGGATGATGTGCCAGTGGACCGGTTTGTCGAGGGGGAAGGGTTTCCGACTGTTAAACAGGCGCAGGCGATTGCTGATGAGGTTTTTTCTTTATTTGTGAGTGAAGAGGTTGATAAAGTTGAACTCTTGTACACAAAGTTTGTTTCTTTGGTGAGGTCGGATCCTGTTATTCATACTTTACTACCTATTTCGCCGAAGGGGAAGGTTGTTGATGCGTATGGGAATAGTGTTGATGCGTTGGAGGACGAGTTCTTTAGGTTGACTACTAAGGAAGGGAAGTTGGCTATGGAGAGGCTGAAGGTGGGGAAAAAGAAGGAGGTGTTGCATCCGTTGTTGGAGTTTGAGCAGGATCCGGTTCAGATCCTTGATGCAATGATGCCTCTTTATCTCAACAGTCAGATATTGAGAGCATTGCAGGAGTCATTGGCGAGTGAGCTTGCAGCGAGGATGAATGCAATGAGCAATGCGACTGATAATGCTGCAGAATTAAAGAAGGATCTATCTATGGCTTACAATCGTGTACGACAGACAAAAATTACAAGTGAAATCTTGGAGATTGTTGCTGGTGCTGAAGCTCTTAGACCATATGACTAGTTAATTCGATATTCCAGGAGTTTTTTTTTCTTTCTAGTTTGGCCAATGATAGTAATGTAAACGGTATTTCAGTAGTCGAACTTTGCTTTTTTAAGGCTACAATGTTGGAAGATTACTCCAAATGTCCAATGCAGAGTTCTGAGAAGTTTTCGGCCATGAGTTTGGAACTGTTGAACAATTACATTGTTTCTCTTTTACCCCATAACATATTCGCTTGCTTATGTAACCGATTGTCTCTTTGGATTGCTTATCGTTTACATCATAGCAGATTTGCTTGCACAGACTACGGGGTAGTTTTATGTGCTTGCGTTTTACGAAGTACCTGATATGCCCATTCCTTCTCATGCGCAATACCACCAGTATCTTTGACAGTCTGCAGACTAAAGACAATGTCCTCCTCCGAAAGTACAATACATCGACAATGAACACCGTTATTGACAAAAAGCTTGATCATCTCCCACGAGATCAGCTAAAGCAGAAAATAATCGAGCAAATGATCAAATAAGTCCAGGACAAACCTACTGTTTAAGCTGATAGTAAGAATCGCAAGTGAATGCCCGTTTTGTATTTCGACAGTTAAAGAACGACAAGTACGGAAGTAACGTTCAGAAGTCACAATATCCTGCATACCAGTCATTTACCTCCTCCTTCTAACACAATTATGCTAATTTGACAGGCAAGAAATCTGAAAAATAAAAAATAAAGTATTGCACAAACGCGTCAGGTAGGGGTCGAACCTACGACCTTCTGCTTAGGAAACAGACGCTCTATCCACTGAGCTACAGACGCTTGTTGTTAACTCCTGCACTTCTTATATATAAGTAACTTTAAAATATTAAACTCTGTTAATCTTGAACCCAACGAAATGAAAAGAGTACTTACTAACTACTATCTCTCCTCGAAAATAGTTTGCTCATAAAAAAAAAAAAAAAAAGCTACAGTAATTTAGAAGAGGTATTTTTAATTAATGGTAAAATAATAATTGGGATGAAAGAAACATGTACAAAGATGATCATTAATAAAGGGCAAGTCACCCCGACATTGTTAAAACAATTCGTCACCTTAGAATGATCACATACCGTGAGTATATGAGATGTGATTTTAGATGGATCAATAGGTTTCAACTCTCACGTTATAGCATTATGGCTAATGTTGGATAGTTTGAACGATTAAAATCATTGAGCATACTACCATCTATTCAGAGATCGATTGAGAAAGCCAAAAAATGTAACACAAGTGCCCATCAAAATAATCGGAAACCAAATATCTTTCACCAAAATTGACTATCGAATAGAGACTACAACTCCGTATTTATTAACCCCGGAGGTTTCTATTTACAATTACAGAAGCAACTCCGGGAAACAACAAAACGACTTAAATCAACAAACATTAATGTATCAGCTAGCTACCAGAAATCACAACCTTCAACTAAAATCCGAAGGCTTGACACTACTCTTCCTCGTTGTCATCATCGTCGACAAGACAATCAAAGAATGGATCGGCAAGGAGCTCAGTGGCCGAAGGCCTAAGCCTAGGCTGAGCAAGACACTTCTCGATAAATGCCATCACTTCCGGGTCCTTAACCTTCTTAAGGCAGTCTGGCCTTATTCCTCCAGTGACTTTCTTGTATATCCTAGCTACATTATCACATTCACTATATGGTATTTCCATGGTCACCATTTCGAGTAGACACATTCCAAACGCGTAAATGTCAACCATCTCGGTGTAATCTTCATCATAGAGCTCTGGAGCCATGAACTCTGGCGTTCCGAGTATAGTATGTGCCACATGGCTCTTTCCAACTATGGTTGCTAAACCCAAATCACCAATCTTTACCTATATATCAAGGTACAATTAACCATATATTAATTATAATTTGATTCTTACAAAAAAAAAAAAACAAATGTACCTATTTCCCATATGCATATGCGAATTTTTTACCAAAATGGGTGGTTTTAAGAAACTAATTAACGAAATAGGTTAACTTTGAACTTAATATCCCAAAATGTGTCCACATCATCACCGAAAGGTCGGCTCGTATTCTAGTCGTCAACCCCCACAGCGACTTAACCCCTTTATGCCTTACCAAACCAGTTTTCCTATTACAAAGAAGATCGCCACGGGGCTCGGCGACGTCGGGGCAAATCGCCATCCCGCTTGGCGAGGCTGCGAATCAAGTCGCCACCTCGCTTGGCGATTTGAGTCAAGTCGCCACCCCGTTAGGCGATTTAAGTCCTTCCTACAGTTTCGTACAAACCAATCCTACATGAACCCATTTTTGGAGAATACTTTCAAAGTTAACCTATTTCGTTAATTAATTTGTTAAAAACACCCATTTTGGCAAAAAATTCTGCAAATGCTATATGTCATGATTTCATTCAAATTTTGCTCATTATGCCACCAATAACCCCTTAAGAAAATAGACATTTTGCATTAAATTTCGAGTCACATTCTATCTAACAATGTTATTACGTATTGAATAGATTAGGATATTAAATACGTATACACGACTACGACAATAGTTTGATTTAAAAGTGAAATCTAAACTAACATACATAAATTGGAACTAAAAAAAGGGAGAGATTCATACATACCTGACCGGTATTACCATTGACAAAAACATTGCTGCAATTAAGATCTCTATGAATGATACACGGCTCTGAAGTATGCAAATATTCCAACCCTCTTAAAATCTGCCTAGACCATTTCTTCAAAGCCTTCAGAGAAACATGTCTATGCTTCTTCCTATACTCCCTTAAATTTCCAGACGTACAAACTTCCGTAATGAAATTAAGGGTATTCTGCGTCGGATTTTCAAATACATTGTACAACATAATTATATTCTTGTTCTTCAATTTTTTTAATAGCCTAACCTCGGAAAACAACCTATTGATCATAACCTGATCGTCACTAAATTTGCTTAATTTCACTTGGTTCCATGCAACCTCTATGCCTTCCTCTTGATCAAATCCTCGGTATACCTTCTTGACCGCCCCCGCCCCTAGGAGCTCCTTGTACCGGCCGTACCTCCCCGTTGGATCGACCTCTACAAATGGCTCAGAGTCCGGATCTGCCAGGTCCATATCCGATTCCTCAATTGCCATCTGTGTAAAATAAATATATTGCACCAAAAAAACAGTTAAATTAAGAGTAAAAACATGACAATAACAAATCAACAATACCTAATGGTCTACAAAATCCGTGTTACACAAACTTTTGTCTAAAACCGTCTTAAACCCTACTTAATCTATCAATCAATATTGCACCACCATAGTAAATCATAGAAATTTATAATTGTAATTGTAACTGAATAGTTCAAAAAAAAAAAGTAGAGAGGGTAAGAAATTACCTGATTGACGAGGGGAATAGACACAGTAAAAAAAAATTGCACAACGTTATAGGGAACAAAAATAGAGTAAAAGGTTAGGGTTTTTCATGGTTACTCTATTTATAATGTATATATCAAATCTCAATTTACTTTGACTTAGGTTAGGTGAGATCTTTTATTTTATTTTATTTTATTTTATTTTATACTAGAATTGTTTTATTTTCTACTAGAAAAGGATTATTATTGATTAATGATGATATATGTATAAATATTAAGGATACTTTATTTGAATTATTAAATCCAATAATATTTTTTGCGGTATACGATCACAATCCATCAAAGAAATATTTTGAGTATAATACACGATTTTTTAGCCAAGTGTCATATTTTTACTGGCTCAATTGACTTACATCGGCTTCATTTCCAGTATCTTAAGATTTAAAAATCCAGAGGGTATGTTTGATAAAACGAGAAGTCTTTGAGGGATTAAGTTACGAGATTGGTGGGAATATCCCTTGTAGTTAGTTACCTTAACTTTGTTGCTTTGTTGACAATTACAAAGTGTTTATTTGGTTGACTTTGGCGCAATCGTATAAATAATGTTACTCCGTATTTGGTTGGATATGCAAATTTAATTCACGCAACTTCCTTACCTTATATACTCCAAGGATTTAAAGCTTAAAAAATAATAATTTCATTAGTCAAACAGAATTCTTTTTAATTAATTCATAGATTTTTCCAATTGACATAAATTTGGAAGACAACTAAAAATTGCGTTGTTAAAGCGCAATCAAACGACTTTTAAAATTAAATAAATCTAATGTAACTATTAAAAATTTAACTTAATTAATTAGGTAATTTAACCTAAGCTAACTTAAGTTACTTTATCTTCAATCAAGACAACTCCTTCTGGTAATTAACCCTAACATTTAGGTTGGTAAAGAACTAGTATAGCTCCCGTGTAATTTCACGGTATTTTAGATAAAAATATTAGATAATTTGACAATTAATTAAACTAGTGCAGTTTATCTCCATTTTAAAAAGAGTAGAAATTTGCAATATATAACCCAAAGAAAATATTTTATTAGCCTTATGTATGTAAAAGTTAAACAATGATATATGTTAAACCATTATTTATGTTATAAAATTAATTATGAGATAAATATTGTTTAATAGTAAATATAAATAGTGAAGACTAATTAATTAGGAAATACATATTATAAAGTGAAATATTACTCAGGCGGGAAATTTGAGCGGGAGAATTTAGAGATGTGTTAATCTTTTATTATATAGGGGATTCTGACGACAAATAAAATAGAGTATGTATGTATGTATGCATACTTGTTTTGTTTGTAGCCTTCTCGAAAGTTAAGAGCATACTATAACACTAGTAGCTCAATGGTTTATCGCTTAAAATATTTAACTTCCTTAATACACATATTCGAAATGATCGAAACCAAAACATTTCATGTCGATCTATTATCCAAATATCATTTTTTTTTTAAAACATCAACTCCTCGCTTCCTCATCCAAATCTAATCTAATAATTCCAGAAGGTTTTTTCTACGATGTATCCTGTGTTTTTTCAGATTTTACGATATATTCTCGATTTTTCAAAATCACATCAGATACCCCTAAACTCAATAAATTGTTCTATAAATACCCTAAATGCTAAAATTTTACAATTCTAAATATTATATTTAGGCGTTCTTAGTTGATTATGCATTCAAAATACGTACACATCAATATAAACTTTATTTACTCATCAATCAACCATTTTTGGTGACAATATGTAACCATTAAAAAATTCAAATTTGGATATTTAGGTGTTGTTTGACCCGATTTTTGAAAGTGTTTTTCCATTGAATAAGCATAAACTAGGCCAAACAATCAATTTTGAAGAAGTTAAAACAACTTCTTTTAAGCCCATAAATCAATTTTGAGAGCCAAAAGTAGTTGGTGCTTCTAACTTTTACTTTTATTTTAAAGATTTTTAATGCATAAATGACAAATTGTGTGTTGTAAACGTGTCAAAAAAAATAAAATTAATACTTATTAATTTATATTTTTTCATTTTCTACAAATCGAGACCAATCTTGATATACTTTTCAAAAAAAATTTCATTTTTCATCCGCTTACGTAAAAGTCTTGTTGAGAAGGCGTTTTTTTTTTTGTAAAATGTTAGGCCAAACACTAACAGTTTTATCAAGAAGTGGTTTATTAAAAAACAGTCCGTCTTGCTTGTGACGGTCACAAGCTTGTGACGTCTCACAAGCCTCTCCCACTTGCAAGTTTATCTCACGTCACAACCTTTGTGATTAAAAAATTCATTTCTAAAAGCAAAAACAGTTTTCCTAAAGCACATGCTCTTAGAATATTTTAAGAACTAATCTGTAAGTTTAATGATATATCAGATGTTGCTTAAAATACAAGGGTATATGTTAGAATTTGAGAAACTCGGGTACGCGGGCTACACGGTAGAAAATCTCATTCCAAAAAAATAATAAAAATTAAATTTAAATTGAAAAATCATAAAAAGAGCCGAAAAACAAAAAAAGGCAAGAAAAACAACGTCGCAGAAAAACCCAACGGACCCACACACTCCTCACCCTCCTCACTCTTCAGTCCTCACACATTTCTGTTGTCGGATCCGTCAACACTCTCTCTCTTCAAAATTACTAAACTACCCCTCTCCGCCATGGATGAACCTGAACCACCAGCATCGTCATCCAACGGTGGAGATGAAGACAACAACGGCCGAGAAGTATCAATCAACGGCTGTGATCTAGGCACGTCCACCGTAGACTCCACCGCCATCACCGCCACCGCCGGATTATTAAATAATAATAATAATAATAATGCGAGGTATAAGCTGATGTCACCAGCTAAGCTACCTATTTCACGGTCAACTTCGTGTTTGACTATTCCTCCTGGTCTCAGTCCGACGTCGTTTTTGGAGTCTCCCGTTCTTCTATCTTATTTTAAGGTATTTCCGATAAACGCCGTCGTTTTGTTTACTGTTTTTTTGTATGGCGTCGTTTTCAATTGAATTGTCTTTCTTCGTCGTCTTCACCGACGCCGTCTGGTTCAACTGTTTTTACGGCTTTTCTTTGTTTAGATTGATTCCACAATACGACGTCGTTTAATTCAGCTATCGTCGTTTTGTTGAACTGTATTTGTCTCTAAACGTCGTCGTTTTGTTCAACTGTATTTACGGCATTTTATTTTAAGATTGACTGCTGGAATACGGCGTCGTTTTGTTATCCAGAGTCTCTCTCACTATTCTACACGACGCCGTTTTGTTCAACTGTCTTTTATACGGCGTCGTTTTGAATTGAATGCCTTTCTCCCTTGTCTTCAACGACGCCGTTTTGTTCAACTGTCTTTTATACGGCGCCGTTTTGAATTGATTCAATTGAATGATGTTGCCTGCTTTGTCTCTAAATGTTGTTTTGTCTTTTGCGGCTTTTATTTATTTAGATTGACTCTAGAATACGGCGTCGTTTTTATCCAGTGTTTCTCTATGTTCTGCACGACGCTGTTTCGTTCAACTGTTTTTACGGCGATTATTTTGAAATTGACTCTAGACTACAGAGTGGTTTTGACTGTGCTGGGTTGAGGTTGATTAATTAAAGCTTGAGTATTACGGAAAGGCAGAAAATGTTGATTTTGATTTTTCTAAGTATAAAATTCGGTGGGATGTATCTAATTGATGGGGCTATAATATTTAGGCGTTTATTCATTACTCTATCTGACAAATTTCAGATTATGTAACTAGTTTATGATTCATTCAGCTAGCTTATAATATAATGCTGCGAAAAAGAGAGAATTTTTAATTTATTTACTAGTAAGTGGAAAGGTGGTGTGCATTGTTTAGCAAAAGGAGGGCTGTTGGATTCGATGAAAAAAGTAGTATGTCATTTGTTGATTGTTTAATTGGTTCATAGTTGATTATAACAATGATTTCAATGAGCACTAAAAGATGCGGAAAAGCTTCTTGTTGTGACTTGTGGTTGTACTTCCATTGTTGCATAGTTTGATGTTCAACTCAATTTGGTATGGGGAATGGGTTAAAGTTTGTAGAACTCTTCTAAGCCCAGTTAGAAAGCACTATATCTGTCGTCCATGGAAATAAAGCGCTTTCGGAATGAACAGTTTGGTTCAATGATCAGGTCAATTGAAGTTTGAACCCTGAGCCATGAAACAGTGTGCACATCTTTTTGGTGTATTTTTGTGTAAGTACTTGAAGAAATTAGAAAATTTTGACGCAGGCATAAAAAATTGGTGGCATATTTTGGATCCTTTGTTTCTTGCAACTGTCATGCATCCATAAAATGTTTGGTGAAAAGGTATAAAGAATGCCAGGAAAAGGAGTTAGCGGGGGAGTGCTAGTTTCTGATTCTTCATACGTAACATTTGTTCTGTTCTGATAGAATTTTCTTGTTCTATCATAGTTTATTATTCTGTAAAGGGTTTCTCTCTCTCTCTCTCTCTCCCTCTCTCTCTCCCTCTCTCTCTCTCTCTCTCTCTCTCTCTCTCTCTCTCTCTCTCTCTCTCTCCAGAATATGTTAGTGCCTTTAGACCTTCCAAGTGTTGAGCTTTTTTTATTTGATTCTAATTCTTTCTATTGCAAATAACAGTGTAGTTTCTTTGCAAAGAGGAAATCTTTTTGTGCTCTTTGCCCTTTTCATTCCTGTTTCCTAGTTGGTGCTTTGTTTTTTGTTGGCATGTCTTTGTTCTCTTTGCATGATTGGATGTCATACGGTCGATTGTGATATTCCTTGCCATATTTATCTCACTGCACTACCAATATTAACGGTGAGCGTATTACCCTTTTTTGCAAATTATTCCAGGTGGGTCTTGTTGGAATTGTTCCATGTTAGTTACAGTTGTCCAACTATCAGATTGTCAAATGGAATTTTCTTATTTCACAACTGGTTTAATTGATGACATGAACTATATATAATGATAGTGATGCACTTGTTCACTGAGCTATCACGATAAGTATATCTAGTTGGATAGGAGTGTTTAGCTACATCTTCACTTTTCGTATTTTTGGTTTCATTATTTGCGCTGACAGGCCGACCTTTTCCAGCCTTATTGTTTGAGGTGCTTTTATTTTCCTTCCCTTCCGCTATAACACATATCATCTGCCATTTTCTTGAAATGGTCACTAGGATAACAAGATATAACAAAAGCTAGGTCATTTACTAATAAACATCATTGTGTCTTCCAGGGAGAGCCGTCCCCAACAACGGGCTCATTTTTCAAACCTCAAATGATGTACAGCTCTTCTGAAGGTACCTCCACATTTCTTCCTGCTGTAAACAGCTCTAGTGGGATAGAAGTTAGTCGATCAAATAGCTTTGAATTCAAACCGAATGCAGGATCATTTTCTATGGCTGGTTTTTCTTTCTCAGGATCTCTGGTAATTAAACTGCTACCATGCGCTTAAATTTGATGCAAGTAACTGCCGGATGTTTTTTCTCAACATTATATATCTTTGGTTTAAAATCTTTTTAATATTGTTTTCCAAGCTGTAATGATATATATTGGACTTTTCAATTTCTAGTGTAGCTAAAAATTCACCGTTCTTTTGATTCTGTATTATGACTGAATAATAAACGAGCGATGTTTTTTCCCTTGCATTGTAAAATAACAATCATTTGATGCAATTCTCGATGCAATTTTCTTTTTGGGTCATTTTGACTCAACCTATGTGTTGTTAGCGTAGGAGGAAGGCTAGATACATCTTCCCCATACCACGCCATATGCAGGAGCCATTAAGGCACTTGGGTTATGTTGATGTCTTAAAAATGCTGGATATATTGATCGATTTTTAGTTTGTTTCATTTTCATATATGGTTTCAGCAGTTATTCGTGTTCTGTCTAAATACATGGAATTTTGTCCTCAATACCTCATCAGTTGTGTTAGATGTGCAATAGTACCCTACGTCCTTACCTCACTCGTTTTATTGCAATGAAGGCTTCCTCTGCAGACCCCTATCAACAGCAAACTGAGCAAACTATTCAAAGCCAAGTGGAATGCCGTTCTCAGTCCCCAGACCCAGCTGTAGCTGTTAAAAGTGAACGGATGCCCAAAGATGATCTGAGCCCTACGATAGTTTCTTCAGGTTCTGGTGTGCCTCTTGATGTTGAATCCAATGAGTATAATCATAAAGCAGACTCTGGTGCTGAAGCACAGGCATCACAGTGTGAGCAGAAAGTGTTAGGATCTCAGGTCCTCACTGACAGGACTTCCGAGGATGGCTACAATTGGAGGAAATATGGACAGAAACTTGTGAAGGGAAGTGAATTTCCACGAAGTTATTACAAATGTACGCATCCAAATTGTGAAGTGAAAAAGTTGTTCGAGCGCTCACCTGATGGCCAAATAACAGAGATAATCTACAAGGGGACACATGATCATCCAAAGCCTCAACCGAACCGTCGACTCTCTGCTGGCTCTATGATGTCCGCCTTTGATGAAAAGTCTGACAGATTTCCTCTAACTGAACATGAAGGTAAGTAGTAAGATCGTTACATCTTATCTTACGCACACTCTGTTAGAAGTGCTCGACATGGGTGCGTGTGGAACTGTCTGACTTGGCTGTTTTATAAGAAAAATTCTCATGGTTTGGTTTAGAACGAAGTGTCCGGGTGTCATAACTGCGTCAGAGTGGTGAGTGCTAGACGTGGCTATGCAATATTGTGATGTAACATGATGAGCGTAGTAATTTTGGTTGCATCTAGTCTGTTCATTGAATTTTGTTTCAATCGGTAAGTAAATTCCTTTTTTCACTTCTACAGGGAAGCCTGGAAACACATATTGTCAAACAGCCACTAACAATGAGTTGGGCAGCACCCAGGACCTGTCACCTTGTTTAGGAAATGACAACAACGGGGACATTGGTGCACCCCCCTTAAATCGGACCCCTGATGATACTGATGAGGATGATCCATTTGCAAAGAGGAGGTATAACCGTATAAGAGATCTCCTTGCTTATGCCGTAGGTTAATTATAGGCAAGCTAATGATGTTTTCATAACTGTCACCAGGAGAATGGAGATTGGTGAAATGGACATTAACTCAATTGTCAAGCCTATCCGAGAACCTCGCGTTGTTGTGCAAACGGTGAGTGAGGTTGATATCCTTGATGATGGGTATCGTTGGCGCAAGTATGGGCAGAAGGTGGTGAGAGGCAACCCCAATCCAAGGTGTGTGTATTTGAATGCTCACTATTTTCGTTGTTTCTGTGGTATGCTTTTTAGCTTCAATTTTGGTGCTGGTCTCAAGCTATTCCAACTAAAGATATAGTAAACCTTTAATTTGTTATGTTCGAGAAATCTCTACCTAGTTCGACAGTAATTCATTTTGATAAGTTACCTAGCTTTACATTAAATACCGAAGGGGATAAAACTAGAATGGTTCCTTATACTATACATTCACGAGTGTTGGTAACTTCATGGGCCAGGTAGTTACCCAGTAGTACATGTTATAGATGTTATCATGTTAAGCATGTGTTTGTAACCTCACGGACCAGTTAGTTACCCAGTAGTAAATGTTATAGATATAAGATATATGATTAAAAGTGGCTATGAGCAGAAAATCAGCACTGGTTGTCTCCATTGAGTTTATCCACTTGGTGACAGAGGCTTATTTGTGTTTCTCTCGTTTTGATTTTGTGGGCTGAAGGAAATTTCTTTCAAAAATTATGGTACTTTCAAGATTCAACCGAACTGAGCCTCTCTGTAACTTTAGCGAGGGAACCCCTTATATCGCTTCTTTATATCTTCCAAAATTTCTAATAAACAAAAAAAATCATTCTTCTGCTGATACAGTCATCCCCTAGCTTGACAAAAAAAAAAAGAAAAGAAAAATATGATATCCTACAAGTCTCTCCTCCATGGACCTGAGTACTTTATTCTGGTTCTTGATCACATTATCGATTATCATTCGAAAAGTATGACTGAAACGAGGACCATCTTTTTAAATGAATCATTTATCATGTTGATGATGTGACCAATCCCCTGCAATAATATTATTAATTTTTATGAACCTGTATCACAATTGGTGAGTTTACATCTAGGCTCTTGACTAATGTATGTGTACCTAGCTCTTGGGGGACATTAAATGAAATCAGTTATTAATCTTGGAGGAGTAATTTCACCAAGAGGAAACAGTTAAACACTTAAACTTGTAATTGCCATTGAAAGGCCCATCTCTATAGGGGAAGGAAATGCGGATAGACATGTTCTTGAACCTATATACATGCAATGACAAGAAATGGGTCATCTACTTGGGTTGATTTTACTAATCATCTCTTATTAAATTTCCTCTTTTTCGCTAGAAGTCTACACTCTACATGATCTAAGATGTGCATGATCCTTTATATGTCATGGGAACTTTGTTACAGTGTCTACAAATTATGTTGGCTTGGGGGTACGTGGGGTTCAATGCTTTATGTACGGAAGAACTTCTAAGTTCTGCGTGATCTGCTCTCTCTAATTTATCTCGAGTTGACCATTTTCCCTGTCGTTTAGACGTTGAAGATTATTCTAACATCCTCCAATCTGATGTCTAGAACATGATATCTGATGTTTACATACCCAAACCAGTTAAGCCCAGTTTCTCACATATACTTGATTTCCTCTCAACTGACTGTAGGAAGTCAAGCCATGGTAGGGATAGGAAATCTCTGACATCAGAGTGCGTTTTCTTTTTGCTATCCCATGTTCTGTTCATCTATTCACTCGCTATCCCGCATGTGCTTTTGTCTCCCCTTTATGTTTCCTCCCTCAATAATAATGTATGCCTCGAGGAAGGGAAATAGAAATGGTGAATTGAAGGTTTGTGAATTTGTGATATGAACTTAACATTACTGGTAATAGAGTTGAAACTCGGTGTATCCTTTTGCTCTTTAAGAGGATTCTGGCAGATAATATCGAGTATGATAGCTAAAACCTATGTTACTCTGATTCATAATATTACCTCACATACCCGTGTCGGACACTTGGACACTTCGTTGCCAAAACCTGAGGATTTTTGTTAAAACTAGTCAAGTTTGACACTTGGACACACATCTGTGTTGGTAATATGATTATAAGTTAAGACATAAAAATGTCACCAAAGCTTATCTTAAAGCTTTCTGGCACTCATTTCGTCTTCCATCCTATTGCAGGAGTTACTACAAGTGCACTCATCCTGGTTGCCCAGTTCGGAAACACGTGGAGAGAGCATCCCATGACCCCAAAGCAGTTATTACAACTTATGAGGGCAAGCATAATCATGAAGTACCTGCTGCGCGGAACAGCAGTCATGACACATCATCTGCAACAACTTCAAGCTTTGCATCCCGGATGGGGTCACATGACAACAGGGACCCAATAAGTCTTGATCTTGGTGTCGGTCAAACCCAATATAGTAGTCGGAATCTCCTGATGCTTCAATCAGGTCCGTTTTCGAATTTTCCTGGTTATGTAAATGGTGGAATGGTACCGTATGGTTCTAGGGAAAACCATAGTCAAGGGCATAGTATTGGTAATCAACCTGTAAATAACTCTTCTAACCCGTATCAGCAGAACATCGAAAGATTACTGATGGGTCCCTAGATAAAGCCGAAGATCCGGTGGTTTTGAGTTTCATAAACACCATATTCACATAGAATATAATATTAATATTCTTATGTGTATTGTGGTATTGAGTTCAGTACTACCGAGTAGCGCTAGCGCAAACTTAATTTCCGAAAATGGAACAGGTATTTTTTTTTTTTTTTTTGCTGCTTTGTCTGTTCTATTTATCGGAATAGGCTGGCCAGGGATTAATTATTAAATATCGAACTCGCAACACCTTCTTAGCAAATCTGATGCTATGCCTCATTATTAACTGGCAAGAGAGATCAAATGTAGTTGGCTAAATCTTGAACACTCTAATTTGTAAGCAAGAATACAAATATTTACTGCTTGGCAGGTAAAAGTGTAGAGACATTGTGAGGTTATTTATCTTACAAAGTTGGTACAAGTTTTTACCTTTCTGAGCTATATTTTCTCTTGACGCCCGACTCATAAAACGACATTCATGTGAGAGCTTGATGCTCACTGATGCAGCTATTCTGGTGCTCTAATGGCTATGCAGATATTGTATCAGCAAAGTTTTGCTTAAGACCGTCACAAGTTACGACGTCTCACAAGTCACAACCCCTTTCCTTTTTTACATTATTAAACCGGTTGTAAACGTTTGCGACGTATATTCTGAGTCATCCACTGATGTACTAAAGAAAGCTATGTCTGAATAGTTTCATCTGTACACAAATCAGCCAGAGAAGAATCTTTTCCAAGACTGCCATGGAAGAAATCCGCCTGTAAATGTACATATCAAAGAACGACAATTAGTCTGTTGTGAGTCGGTTTTACGCTAATATTGTGTAAAATAGAGCTGATAAATGTTAGACTAGTTTAAAACATACCACATCCAGGACACCTGAAGTAGTATTTTTTGTCCCGGAGAACTAATCCCGATCCTCGACACACCTCGCATCTTCTTTGAGCTACCTGGAGTACCACAAGCAATATTAGCTTTCCTATTCGTCTTTCTTTTTATGTTAGAGGTGATCAAATTCGGACTTGATTAGATACGATTTAGCTCAGTGGGATCAATTTTTGTATCTGTAATGGCAAAAAATTACTTACAATTCTTTTATTGAACTCAATTCCCGCGACAATGAAAGGGATTACACCAGCTGCATAAACAGGATTCCGACAAATGAAATTTAACAAATCGATTCAAAAGCAAACGTAAATTATTGACATTACATTATTACAAGTATAGCTCAAAAACCGCAATCAAGATGTAACATGCTAGTTCGGGATCAAGACTAAAACCGACATTTAATACTATAATTAATGAGAATATCTTCTCAATGTTACCATATTTAGGTTATTAACGTGTGCCCTTAGTAGGAAGAAACAAACCTAAAGAGCCGACGACAATTTCCCAAGTGACTTGAGCTTGAACAGGGTCTAAACTTGATGAAACATCCCCTAATGCTCTCACCTTCAACTTCGATTCTCTATATTTTATAACACGCTTTCTACTGTTTATAAAAACAGGATTCAGATCGGATAACGACACACATGGTTTAAGACGTGGTCCGGTGTTGCGTAAGAGGATGCCGGAAGAGGGAGGCGACAGAAGGTTCATTGTAGTTTTAATTACAAGTTGAACAGATAGCAAGAGCTAAATATTGATTAAATTTAGAGAAATTATTTTAAGAAAATGAAGTTTTTAAAGTTATATTTAGACCACGTAGACTGTATTTTAAGGTCTCATGGATTGGGAAGATTTGTGGTTCTCCTTCAAGAATATCTCAAGTGACCACATATGAAGGTTTAGTTTAATATTCCGTCTCATTCATTTGTTTATCTTTGATTAAAATATTCTTCACGAAAAATTGAAAAATGTAAATAAATGATTGAGATAGGTGGAGTGCAGTATAATCTTCTAATTTGACTTTTTTACGGTATTTACAAATCATAAAACAAGAAGAGTGAAGGAGCGTAATTGAAGAAATAACGGCTCTCGAAACATGTCAGACATCGTCACTAGATGCAAGCCATCCTAAGGTACGAGTCGAGAGGTTATTATAGACTCGCTTATAAAAGAGGATACTCGAACTTAGAAGTTAGAACCTGATTTAAATGACTAATGCCACTACGTATTAAGAAAGGACATTTAAATAATTAGGCGGAGTACTCTTTAGGTCTCGTGAATAAAAAAAAGAGGAAATCGGCCTTCATTAAGAAAAAAAAAAAAAAAAAGTCTCTCTTAAAACGGAAATATTCGTATTCGTTTTAAGATGAAAACAGGTCAATATGCTTTCACCTACATATATAGAATGAAACTTTTTTTTTTCAGTCCTTAGGCATCTTTTTTTTTCCATCTTATCGGCCATATTTTACCAGCTTTAAGTTTGAAATGGATATTGTCGTCTTAAGTAAGAATTCTCGACAAAAAAAAGTCTGCATTAAAGGTATATTCTGCAGCTCAACAAATGATTGGATGTATGATTGATTAATCCTCAGAAAAAGCATAAAGACAATGAAGTCAGAATCATAAATACTTAAACTGAGTTCAACTTCAACTGCACTAAGATTTACTGAACTTGCTAAAAAATTGACAGTTAAAATTATGACAGCAACAGTTAATCTTACTTGCTATAACAAGTGACTACGTAGTAAATGTATCCTTTGTTCATTTTTAGCTAAAAGTTACCTTAGCTCATGTCACAGAGTCTGTAAAATGAAGTGTAGCTTCCCATTTTAGTTTATACTACAGCTGTTCTGCACTCTCCAGTTTTGAGTTCCTGTGACCTCATTTTTGCTTCTCCATTTCTCCTTTTGTCCCGATTAATTCTTTACGTATTCTTTATGAATGTCCCATCCATTTACTTACTTTTCCGTTTTGAGTAGGCTCTCCCTAAGCGGACATGTCCCTTTCAAGATTACAACAGGTTAAATAGTATTCCATTTGCACAGATGGACAATTTTTTTTTGCTAATTTTAATGCATTTTGGTTTTGTCTTATCTATCTTATTTTACTGGGGCCAAAAGCAAACGTAAAAAAACGACCAGGAAGGGAGTATCTCTAGATTAATGTTAATGAAGGTCATGTACCAAAACTAGTATGATCTGACAGCATTTTTTCCCATCAGTTTGAGCAAATTACTGTAATTGCTTTTCAAATTGGAAGTAGCTGGATTCTGGTTGCTAAGATGTCACAGTCTTTTGATCTGACAAACTGACCATTTAAGCTCAATTTCGATTTGGCTGGTGTCGACAGTGTCATTTTGTGTATATTGCGCACCTGAGTCGATTTCAGCCTTTCGGGTTAGAACTGTTTAATTCGACATAATAACCCTAGAGCCTAGAGGTATATCAAGAATATTGCATTCAGAATCAAGATTCAGACTATATAACAAACAGAAGCTAAATTTCATTAGATTATGTAAGATGCTTATAAAGGGCTACTATAATACTATCGGCCCTTTTCTTTTGTCAAAATGTTACACGGTATTTTTCACCTATGGCTCGGGAGTACAGAGGCTTTAAACATATATTTGCTACTCTGAACCTACTGCGCATCAAACCTAAAGGACCATTCTTTCTTTTTACGCGTTCATCTTAATCCCTACGCCAAGACTATAAATACATACTAGTCTAAGAGAAATTAGCAATTGTTTTTTTTTTTCACCTTTTTGCTACAATATGCAAAAAATTAAAATAATATTAGAACCTGTGAAATCTTCTTACGTAGTCTTCATTTTTGTGTAGCCATATTCTTCTGCTATTAGTACTCCTTCAACCAAGATCGCATAAAGGAGAAGCTTCTGATTTCTGAACCCGAATTTTGTTCATCTTCTTTAAGCCGTTGTTCTGTTATATATACTTTTACAGATCGTGGGACTTGGCAAAAACAAAAGAAATCAACTGACTTGTGTATCAGACCAAAGATGTTAGAGCTTCGAAATTGCAATAACCTATGTTGCTTCCCGTATAATTCCAGCTGTTGTATGGCTGGAAACTAGATGACTGCAGAAATGCTGCTTCCAATTGCTGGTGCAAAGGGGCTCTCCGGAAGATTAATCCCCTGACTGCTGACAAATACAGAATAAGCAATGATGCAAAATGACCCCCGAAATTGTATGCGCTTTTTATTAAGTACTTAGTTTGTCGTCTATCGATTGTTCATGGTCTGGTAATTACCCAATGAAATACAGAAGGCATGAATCATACCTTTCTTGCTCAATATGGTCTATGCCAAGATACTTCGAGCTTTCATCAGTGACGGAACAGTTATTAATGGCATCCAACAGATAATGGTATTGCTCCATTCTAGTATATATGGAAGCACCTGCTAAAGGAACTGGTCAGATCTCGAAATCACGCACCACAAAGGGTGGCCAAGCAGAAATCGGGCCAAGTCACTGATGAGAAGTACTTACCTTCAAAGGAATTTTGGTCCTCCATGTCATACCCGATAAGTTGCCGATTGCGAATATTTTTACGTCCAAACTGCAATTCAGAAAGGCGTCTCCTTTCCATTTCAAGAGCTTGCTCCTGCTGCTCCATTAGTTGTCTCCGCAAAAATCGTGGGGCCTCGCATCTAGGTACTGCAGGTCAAACTCATTAGAAAATTCTCTCATTCAGCCGTTCTTATTATTGACTCTCTCTATGAACGCCTAAGTATTTGTGCTGCACCATTAACTTAACTAAATCAGGTTCATGGAATACTTACAATGATCATTCTTGTCCGTGTACTTCCTGTGATAATATAGGAGGAATTAGACATCAATAAGCATTGCATCACCAATTCACGGAACTCTACTATTCTAAGCTAAGAAAAAGAATCACCTTTCAACAAGCTTGGACTTTTCCCGATAAGGTTTGACAAGAACACGAGACCCAAAGACAAAATGTGGGTTCCCCTTTGCTAAAATCGTCTTCACAGTATTAGCACTTGAAAATGTAACAAATCCAAACATTCGCTTTTGTTGGCAAGGGATTCTGACATCTTCAACATTCCCAAATTCCCTGAAATATAGCCAAGAGCAATAATAAGCAAGATAAACAATGTATAGTAAAAGGAAGTGATGAGAAGAACTGAAAGAGGAATATGGGACTTATAATACCCAAAGTAGGCGGATACATCTTCTTCCGTGAATGTACTTTCGGATGGGAAAGTCAAGTATATTTGGCGAGATCCACTTGCAACTGAACCAGGATCATTTCTTTCACCTCGATGTTCACCAATGTGTTTTGAAGCATCTTCTGCTAAAATGATTGAATGTTGGCCGTGTGGTCTACACAAATTTCCACAAAATTCTAGCTTGTGAGAAACTTCTTCAGCATTTCTATGTATGTGAGATGCCGTTAACTAAATCTACATACTTAAACCCCAATGCCTTTAGGGCTATCGCAAATGGTGAGGTGGGATAGGGGTATCGGATGGGCACAGCCCTACCCTTTAGAAATGGAAACACGTACAAAAAAATTTAGGGGGGAAAAACCTGTCAATTAGCCGAACTGTCTTCAATCGAGCAAGAAGTTTTGTTAAGCTATAACCAGCACGACCATGCCGCTGGCTCTCAGTGAGGTACCCTTCAGCCTGAAGCATCCTGCCATACTTCTCACAATACAACATAGGAAGTGAAGCAATCGATACAGGCCCCCTTGCCGATTTGACAAGTTCACTGATCTCCGCCTCCAGCTTTTCAAGTGAGCCAGGGGAAAACAAGTGATCATCAGCCCCAAGTTCATGAGAGCTGAAAAGAGTCGACACATTATCCTGTCCATGTAGATACCGGCATGCATTACCATGCTTGCAAAATCCCCTGTTAAAGTAATGGCAAGTCTTAATAGGAATTTCTATCTGACCGGATAAATGGCGATTTCTTCTCATGCTCACCATATCCCCAAGAAAACATCCAGACCCGGGATTAAAAATGTCTGATTGATCACCGAATCCCACAACCGAGTCTCCAAATGACTCAAATTCAGGATTGAAAAATTGTTGTTGCTCAGGTGTCGGAATATTTTGATCCCAGTAAGGAGTAGGTGGGGCCCGAAATGAATGTGGAGACGGGTAAGGTTGAGAGCCATTAGATGAAAACGACAGATAATTCAGAGGAACTTCAGAAAGTGGTGAAGAGTTGACGGATATTGGAGGAGACATGGAAGTGGAAACAGCTGGTTTAGCTAGATATCCTAGTTGAAGCTTAATTTTCTGCACCAAATTCTCTAGTAACTTTTCAGGAGCGTAAGCTAACCGTATCATCTCCCTCTCCCCATGGTCTTGTATAAGAATGCATCCCATAATCTTGGTTCCTATTTCCGGCTCCAACTTTTGGATTCTGTCCAATAAAATTTTTGTTGCATCTGATAAATCCATCTCACATAGAGAATTGCTGATCCTACATTGTCAACACATTTCCATCAAGAAGACAACCAAAACGAAATAGCCAAGAATAAGAAACCATCAAATGTCAATAAGAACAATCACAGCAGATCCAAAAAACATGTTTACGGTGCCTTGGTCGAAATTTGAAATTAATTTCATTTACAAACCATGAAATTTAAAAACTTTTTTAGCACATAAATATGGAAACACAAACAACAATAATAGTTTTCCGTTGTCTCCGAACCCCATATGACTTTACACATATCCGCCAATGAGAACAACAATGGAAGGTGGGATCTCGCAAGGTGAATTCATACCTTAACTCACACCAACATGCAAATTGAATCGTTTTCTCGAAGAAAATACAATTAAATCATCTTGATCACAATTATAAAACTCAAAACCGCAATAAGCTACACTTTAATTCAGGCATTGTTTTCCAAATACGCATAAAATGTGGAAATTCTACTCGAATTGAAAGTCTTTAACACATGATCATAAACCCTTTATGGCCAATTTTCTTAAATCTTATCTATGAAAACAGCAAAAAAAATTAGCCTAATTAGCAAATTAGAATTATAAAAATAACAACTCATAAAAAACGGTAAATCCAGCAAAATGGAATATATTACCCAAATCAGGTATTCTATGCACCCAACTAATTCATTAAAAATTCGAGTTCATAAACAGCTAATCAGGCCACATAGTTACCCTGTCACTACATATAAACTACACCAGAATATTACCCCTTCCGTCTCAATCATTTGTTTATCTTTGATTAAAATACCGCTCACAAGGAATAAAAAAAATAAACAAATGAATGGGACAGATGAACTACAGAACAAAAATGCAATCTTTCCTATCAAAGAGGCAAACCCATAATCACAAAATAAATTACCTTAGTAAGAAATTACTTTTGCTCCATTAAATAAAGACATGAATTTGAAATACTTCGAAACTTGAGGACGAGACTTTGAAAAACGTATACAATCAAATGGAACCGAGAAAGTACAAATCAGCAAAAGATAAACATGAGTCTGAAAACCGAGTCATGTAAACTCAGAAAAAGAACACTTCTTTCTCCAACATTCTCTTCTATTATTCAAAAAGAAAAACAACCCTTTTTAGAAACTTCTTAAAAGTACAAAACCCAGAAATTAAATTTTAAAAAAAAAATCTAAAAATGAAGAAACTGAAAATTAACTGCTGGAAATTCAAAATAACACTTCTTTCTTCACCATTTCTTCTAGAACCTAAGGTAAAACCTTAAAAAACTACTCTTTCCGTCTCAGTAATTTGTGACGGGTATTTATAAAGGTAAATAAATGATTGGGACGAGTATTTACAATTAACAAAACCACACACAAACAAAACAAAAAAAAAAAGAAAAAAATGAACAACCCCATAATTAAATTAAGCAAAAAAAAAAAATACAAATAAGTGTTAGGTGGTCATACACAAGTATACGGTAAAACCGTCTTACACACGACTAACTAATTGCAAAAAAGAAAAGGGTAAGTAATTAAGGAAAAGATAAAGAAAAAGTGGAACAAAAATAAAAATAAAAAGAAGAACTCACCAAAGAAAAATGGTCACAGATTGAAGAAGGAAAAAGGGTGGTCAGAAAAGGGAAAATGAAGTGTTAAACTCCATGACATGATGAAATTAAACATAGACAATTTATTCCAGCCCGTATTGCTTCTGACGGTCACAGATTTTGAGAGTTTGTGGATTTTATCGTCACAAATGAGAATTTGTATATTATTATTATTTAATTTGTGTTGTGTTTTGTTGTTGGATTGTTTCTCTGTCTAAAATAAAGAGAAGGTGTGAATTTGTGTGTTTGTTTCACTCATAAACTTGATCACACTTGAATAAGGACATGATGTTAATCCATTTAAAAGCATAGTGACAACAAATGATGTTGCTTTTTGTTAGATGATAACAAAACTTACAAAGCGTCTCCCTTGTGACGGGTCGGTATTTGTGACGGGTAATGCCACTCACAAAACGAATAAAGCAAAAGGTGGGGCACCCCTCCACTTGCTTTCCTCTCTCCTCTCTTGGGTCTTTTGTCTCACAATTTGATACCCGTCTTCTCAAAGTGACGGATACCTTCCGTCACAAATGAGAATTGCCCTTATAATGTCACTCTCTCCATTCTTTCAAAAAATTTCAACTCTCACTTACTATCTAGTACACTTCTAACTTCTAAGTGTTGTAACTATTCCTATTGTCCTATTGCTCCCTAAAAAGTAGTTGTAGGGGTGGTTACGGGTCGATTTGAGTCGGGGTGGGCTTGATGTACTTGGCCCTGGCCTTGAATTGGCTCGTGAAAGGGTGGGTTTGGACTGAGTTAGCCGTTTTAAATTAGCTTTTAATGAGTTATCAAACTGTTCCTGTGTTGATTCTTTCAGTTTCTTTTTTTTCAAAAATTTTAAGGTATAGAAAGCACTTAATCCAAGTAAATAATAGATGCATGAGATACGGAATAATTATAAAAATTTGATATAGAGTATTTTACGAAAATTTTTACTCATATTTATGGATGGGATATCAAGTAGAATTATTTAATCGCCATCTTCTTCGTTGCCTTCTTTGGTGTTAGGCAAGGGCAAGGGGCGTGTCTTGGACAAGCTGGGGTTGTGCGGGCCGGGGAAGCGGGATCTTCGACTTACTTACTTGGTCGAATCAGGTTGACCCGCATGTTTGTCCAGCTCTACTCCCTATTTATTTTATGATAGCAAAATTGTAGTATTATCGTTGTGTCTGTTGCAATTCTAATTGAAAATTTTACTTGTGTTTATTCTTGTAATTCTATAGTTGATGAATGGATCTCACAGTCCCACACGGGTGTAGAATTAAATGGTTTTACATTCTCTTATTTAAATTTGTAACTAGAACTTGTTTAACCTGGTTTATATGTTGAAAACTTTACCGAATAAAAACAAGTCACAATTTAAAATTATACTTTCCTTACAATGATTTTGTTAGTTGTATTTTACGATAAAGTTTTAATTAAGTTCTTTCTTCTTGCTCGGTAGTGAATCATACAAAATATTATATAATATTGATCAATATTTTAGGAAAGATTTATTTTGTGCAACTTTTACGAACATATATATCATTTTTCACTTTTAATCTATATTTATTAGAAATTTAGATATACTAATAATTTGAGTAATCAAATCAAATTCGAATATTATCCGAAATAATTTTTATCCAGACACGTTCTTAATAGATGAAGGGCGCATTCTTTTAAATTAATTTAATACAATTTTTGGTGATATAGCTTTTAATAGTTTTGGAATATTATGTTATTGCAAATTTTAAAATAAAGACTTGAGCTAAAAGACAAAATTAGCCGTAAGTGGATTATCAGATAATGTAGTTTCTGAGCATTAAGATAAAAATTTTGAGAGTTTTATTTTAAAAATTATGAGTTTTGTTATAAAGTTTCCGAGTTCATTTAGTTAAACATTAAACTCAAAAAATTATATTATAACTCAAAAAAAATTATATATAAGCTCAGAAAAATTTGTGTTTTGAAGTTTGAAAACTAAAATGAAATTTATAAACTTTATAAAGCTCAAAAAAAATACAAAGAAACTAGAAACCTCATAAAGTGTGAGTTAATACATTTGATGTATAATCTTTTTTCTCCAAAATTAGTCATATATACAAAAATATAGTGCTTTACATTATTTAAATATGGAGCCCTATCATATTATCAACGCATTAGAGGTAGGAATGTCATTGGGGCGGGGCGGGGCGGTGGTGGATATATCATATATGCTCCCCCGTACCCGTACCCACCAAACAATTCTCATACCCATACTCGCCCCAACACCCATCGCGGGTACAAGTTTCCATACCCGTACCCGCCCCACCAAGTGAAAATCTAGACCCGTACTCGCTCCGTTTACCCATCAACCACATATATCATAATTTTTGTTGATACTTTTTTAAATAAAATATAGTTTAATTACTATAAATTTCCGTAATTCTTCATATTTATAATCATAGTTTTAAATTTTCAATAAAATTAATAAAAAACATTATAAAAAGTCATAATTATTATATATTTTTTTTAATATTTGGTGGGTAAGTGGGTATTGGTGGATATGACGTAAAACTTATCCTCGCCCCACCACCCATGGCAGGAATTTTTGTACTCGTACCCGCCCCACCACCCGCGAAAGCTTTGCCCATGCTTGCCCCAACTGAGGCAGGTGCGGGTCGGTACCCGCTTATACCTGTCCCGCTGACATCCCTAATTAGAGGACAAACTTTATAACCAATCATAAATTTTCAAATAAGTAAATCAACAATATAATTTAAAAGTAAATAAAATCATTGCAAGAAGCAGAATTTTTTTAATGTGGTTCCCTCACCAATCATATAAAATATAAATATATGATGAATATTCCATAGTATAAATCAAATAAAATTTGATTGTTCAATTTAATCTTATCTTAATCTTAATATCAACATAAACCAAAGTACGTAATATTTATTTTGATTTGTTTCCATAATACAATTACAAACTTTCCATTAAATTCAAATTTACAAATATTAAAAAGATCTCACTTGCAATAAATATTAATTAATTACCATTTAAAACATCATAATTACCTTCTTACATTCACCTTTCCATCTCAAACTTTTTTCACTTTTTTTACCCACCAAAATTAACCAACCATGGGAAGAGCAAAAATAGCAATGGAGTTTATAACCAAAGAAAAGGCAAGAAATGCAACATATGCAAAAAGAAAGCAAGGCTTACTTAAGAAAGGTAATGAACTTGCAATATTATGTGATGTTCCGGTTTGTATCATTATATACCCTTGTAAAAAAGGGACACAGTCCTCGGGTTCAGAACCCGAGGTATATACCTTCACCAAAAAAACAATAACTATTCCAAAAGGACTCAAACCTACTGATCCAAAAGAACTCGCAACCAGTATTGACTGGCTGCGAGTAAAAGACCCCAAGCTTGCCCGAGAAGTAATTGAGAGGTACTTGGGTGTCCCTGTGGACGAGCGGCTGAAAAAGTCGCTTAACTTGGGTGACATGTTTGAAGAATGGAAACGGAAGGCAGACCAAGAATTGTCGAAGCTACGACATAAGAATGCAAGGGTTAAGTATCCGAATATGAGTTCTGTGGTTGATGGTTTTACCCCTGACCAACTTGTTGGGTTGCTTGTTCATTTGGATCAAAAACTTGGTTGTGTTAATCAGAGGATTAATATGATTAAGGGTGATAAATCGGGTTTAGAACCAATAATCGAGACAGCGACAGACAACAATGCTAACCATGCTGAGTATCATCATAATCAAATGGAAGTCTATGGTCAAGGTCCAATGTTTAGTTACCCTGTTGTTAGCAGTAGCAGTCATATGCAGGAAACCAGTCAACTGGGGAATTTTAATCCGGGTTATTTCCCGGATCAGAAAGGGCTGATGGGATATGAACATGGTGGGTTTAGTAATAGCGCGATGTTGTACAATTATGGTATGAATATGTACCATGGTCGTGGACCGGATGTTGGAGAAGCGCTGTCGTATGGTGCTGAGTTGACGATGTCTATGCCTATGCCTGTGTCTGTGCCCGGGCTTACACAGTATTCATTCCCGGAGCAGTATATGTAGGATGTTTTATGAATAGGGGTGTTCGGTTAAGGGATTAAGTTATATTTATTTATAAATAAGGATTCATCTCTGGATGAAGATGATGCTATCTTTTTCAGGATTCTATCTGTTAAGGTAGTTTAGTTTACATGGCCGTTGTTCAATGCCGGACTTCCTCCTTTCAAGTCATTTTTATACGTTTATTCAGATGTGTATTTTGATATTATTCGAATCCCATGTTTATGCAAATTATCCTAGAAGTTGTTCATTTATTTTCAGTTTACTAGCATGCATAGGGCTTTAAGAATGGGGTATGTAAAACCAACCTGTGCATTGCTCTGGAATTCCGAATTCAGTATACATAATTACATATGCCCTAGAACTCGCGAATTTGCTAATTTCTGTCCATTGACAGCTACATATACAGCCTACAGCTTAAAACAATGGACACGCTTCTATCGAGTAATTCTTAGGTACATCTGGTATATTTTACCCAATTATAAAATGCAACCATAAAACACAGTCAATGGCTTCATAGGAGTTTTTGTCCTAGTCCGAAATCTCGATGTTTAGTAATGTGCAGTTAAAATTTGGAGTTCTGCAGTTTTGAGGAAAATTCCAGTAAGCCAATGTACAGAAAAAAAAATAGAGTAATCCAAGAATAAAAGATGAATATTCACAATTTCAATTTCATGTCGGATTACATGATCGCTACTTCATGAGGACAAACGTAGTCTGCAATTGCGAACATGAAACTAGCTTCAATTTCACTACATGTTTTACAAAATTCTGAAAAGATCTGGGATTCGACAAAAGAAGCTTTCCAATGTGTTTCCGGGTAAGTTGGTGATAATTAATCAGTGACAGAAATACAGCAACCTTGGTGTCATAAATACTGAAATGAGAGCCATCACATACATTTGAAAGCATAGCAGCCCCATTCCACAAAAGTTCTCCAATGAGTTTCCGAGTAAGATGGCGATAAAAACCCAGCGACTAAAATATAGCAGCCTTGAGATATGATATGATTAATAAATTCCACAAACAAACACACCCGAAGAACATAATATGGTGGAAGTCATGAAAGCCATGACTGAAGAACTTAAACTGTACCTGTCAAGTGCCAAGATTAGGGGGCAAAGCCGACAAAGGAGCGCCTCGAGAATATCTCCATTGGTCGCAAGCTGAGCATTTCTCTAAACTAATGCTATTTTCTAATGTACAGAATCTACAATTCCAAAATTTATATTTCACTGACACATCTTTCGGCTTCAGAGTTTCACACGCTTCACAAATTAGAGCCAATGCCTACATAAAAAGAATTTTGATTGTTATTTGCTGATTATGAGAGTTAATAAGACATAATTCTAGCAGTCACGTATGTTCGAACCCAAATGTTTGTGTACTCATCGTATAATCATGTAGTACTGCTACTGGGTTAGTCACTTAGTCTCAAATGTAAGACCGCTTCATATAAGTATGTGTAGTGTTCATAAGGATCACTTACAGGATTCAACAGCGTGCATTTTTCACAAGTCCACGTGACAGACTCATCATGCTTGTTTTCAGATGAGCTAACCAGGTTGGGTTCAGAAATATCACTGCCACGGGATCTTTTGCCGAGCCCTACTTCATGAACACTGTTAGAGGTGGAGTTAATGTCACTGGTTAAATCTATCAAGTTGCCACCATTGCTAGTATTACTCCTTTTCCGAGACGTCCCACTAACAGAGGAACTTGAACCAGGGACACTTTGACTTTGCCTATCCAATGCTATTGTTTCAAAGAGGTCAGAATTGCTCTCTCCTTCAACATCTACTCCATTAGAAGCCGATGCACACCATATTTCATCCTGAAATCTCCTTTCAGCTGCCATAGCGGCAGCTTGAACAGGACTTAGTGCAGTCATTATACTCTTATCACCACCAATACGTAAAGGTCCAGATGGTAAAATAGAACTCAGCTTTTGTCTATTTTCTGCTGCACCAAGTGCTGTTTTCCGAAGGGAGGAAAGAGGTGGTTGTTTAGAGAACCCGCCTAATCGTTTGCCTGGCAAATCAAATCCTTCCCCTGTGCCAATTATTCCCTTGGCCATTAGCTCTTCACATTCCTGCATACGACAAGTTCAAAAATATACAGTTGAATCGTACAAATGTTCCAATGAGCTCCAAACTAATACATCCAACTCATGGAAACACATGACAGAAACTCACAAGTCAAAACTCAGCAACAAGGTTCTTATCAGTCTAATTTATGGCGATTACAGACCTTTCTAAGTTGATCCCAAAGCTTATAGAAGCTGGCATTATGAGGAGCATGAGCATTATGGCATAGCTCATGTAGCATTGTATCTAGAACTTCATCAAATGGGTTGAATTCCAACTCATTATTAGGCCTTCGAAGCGCCAACTTCACCTCAATTCCAGCACCAACATTCAATCCCAAAAGTTCCTTCCTCTTAGGACTGCAAACATTGGAAGGTCGTGTGTTAGCCCAAAGCTACATTCAGCAGCAGGTATATGGTCAGGAAAAAACAAATGAAAACAAGCACAGACCAAAAATAACCTAAGGCCTTCGTGTCATGTGACGAAGTTAAGTTTGTTACTCAACATATTACGAATTAACGAGCAGACTTTAGGGATGAAAGACTGAAACCACACATTCTAATATTCTATACAACAGCAAAAGGGGTGCTAGTTACAATACCTACCCTTATCTTACTGATATTCAAACAAGACACTTCTGTGATAATGATTTCGAAGTCAAAATAGAAAGAACTCTATGTCTCTAGTAAAACTTTCTTCTATATACTCCCTAGAACAAGCCTATATACAAAGTACATGACAGTGGAAAGGATGCAAAACTAGATTGCAAAACTTCGAAGATTTCAAGCAAATCATGCATTACATAGATGGAGCTTACAAAAACACAGTCTTTGCTACCCCAACAACAAAACCGCTGCAAATGTATACATTTTGAACAAAATCATACAACATCATCACTAGTGGCGGAGCCGGGATTTGAGGTTAGCAGGGGAGAACAAGTAATGCTATAAGACAAACTCAGAAAAAAATCGAAAATTTCAACTAAAACTTGCGAGATTTTCATTTTCCAGCAGGGCGAGCCCCCCACCCCCCAAATCTGCCACTGATCATCACATTCATCAGTACCTCACAACTTTAAGGCAACCCACCAACGAAGGCGACAAATGTACACCGCCTTACTGTCCAATAGAACATTTTAAATTGACCCACAAAAAACATTGCCAATACTTGTGTGAGACGGCATATAAAACACATCTATTTTGTAACAACAGTACATTTAGCATTTACAGTTCAATGTTTATGTAGTTGGTATTCACTGTACACAATATTAATGTAAAACCGTCTTACGGATACGACTTACTACATTTCGGAGAGGACTTTGACACGCCAATTATGTTTACGCATAATGGGTTGCACCTGTTTTGCAATCCGCTCCAATATCTTCTGTGCTTCATCTTGTCTTGGCTTTCTTTTCAGTACTTTTATTTCCCACACTTTATTCAAATCACCCACTTGCATTTTAACCCTAAATTGATTGATTCTAGGGTCGATTTGGGTAATTTAGGGTTGATTTTGAGTTGGGTTTTAATTGAATTTGGAAGAAATTTTGTTCAAATTTGTTCGTGTGGTGAATGGGAATAGGGAAGGTTTTCAGGGTTTTCTGCGCGCCGAGGGGTTGGGCCGTAGGCTCGTAGCCTCGTAGGCGGCAATTATTTGAATCACAAGTGTCTTTAGAGTCAATAATAGTTGATCGGAATCGAGAAACCTGATCTAAAGTCTAAACGGTCTATAATAGATATGACCGAATTTGGAAATTGGTGAACCTTAATTGATTTCGAGTTTAACTAAACCTGATAAACGGGTTAATCGGGTCGTGTTTAGGTTGGATCGGTTTGGATTAAGTTAATTTCGGGTTTGCAGACTTCGGATGGGATCGGGTCGCGGCGGGTCATTTCGGATTCGGGATATATTCGGGTCGATTATTATCAAGTTATTTATGGATAATAACTATTAAGTAGTGTGCAACGACTAACGATAAACATTCGGGTTGGGTTATATTTGGTTGGATTAATTCGTGTTCTTGGTCAAGCTCGGGTCTTGAGTTTGGGGTCGAGTCGAGTCAATTTTGTGGGGTCCAAGGCCTGTTTTTTTTTATCTGAAACTTTCTAAACTGAACTGGACTGGATTTAATTGAGCGTAACTAAATTGAACTGAATTTATTAGAGCTGAACTAAACCGAAATAAGAGTTAATTTGTAAAGATCTAAACTGAATTGAATGAAATTGAACCGAACTAAACTAAATAGAACTTAAATGAACTGAAGTGAGCTGAAATTAAGTCCAAAAGAACAAGCCCAAAGTATAACACAACCCTCATTAAACCAATAACTAAGGGTAAAATTATTGGTACTCTTGAGACAAGACTTTGATAAGTTTCGAGATAATACTCACTCAAGACTATCAATAACTAGGTAATAAGACATCAAATGTCAAAAGAAATAATAATAAAAGTTAGTGAAAAACTGATGTGGCAGTCTAAAGACTTTAGAGAGTCTTACCAATAATCATTCGTTAACTGGATGATGGAAGAAGATAGAGAGAAGTTAAACAAATATGGAAGTAGTCAGAGAAAGGAAAGAGATTAGATTGAAAATTGATTACGTTACTCTTATTTTATTTTTGTATAAGTTATTTTACATTCAGTTGTATAGTCCAAAAACTGGTAGGTAAATGCTTCTTGGAATTTTTCATGTTTATTTACTCAAATCTGTTGCTGTTATTCACGTTAGTTATTATTCTTTCTTACGTCCGTTATAACACGTACTCCCTCTATTCAAGACCAAATATAACATGATGTTCAATTTGAGGCGTAAATATCTTCAATTTTACGTTATAAAAAAATATAAAAGTTTGATATTATAATTGCATTTACAAAGACGAATTAAACAAAATTTCACATGAATATATTTTCTCTTATATATTGTAAGGAATATCAAATATTTTCTTCGATCAAAAATAGGTAAGGAATATCAAATATTTTCTTCGAACAAAAATAGTGTCAAATGAGATATTGTATTTGGTATTAAATGGAGGGAGTATGAAATATATTGAGAGTGATCGCTAGCCGTTGTGATTTTCAAGGGACAAATTAAATTGCTTCATCCATGTTCACATTAAGGAACAGCTAAGATACCAAGTATATTTGATATCTTTTATTACATGTCTCATTAAAGACAGACACCATTCGTTACAAGCTAAAGACGGATAATGTCCCTTTTACAATATCACAAATGAGAGGGCAAGTGGAGTGCTTCATTTAATTCTCACTTGATTTGCCACTTGCATATTATAAAACGAATACTACTCGTCTTCATCTTGTAACGGATATTGTCCTCTTCAATGAGAATTCATGATTTTTTATCAGGACTTGAAATAAAAAAAAAAAGAAAGACTTGGTAGACGACGGCTATTTTAGCAAGGTCAACAATAGTTTTATTTTTAAGTATCTCAATTAATTATTATCCTTTTTATTTTAAGAATGAATTTAATGAGCAATTTGATCATAACACACAATTTGGTATACTTATCATAATAACTAGTTTTACCCCGTGCAAAATTGCACGGATGTGGTTAATAAACTTTTTATTAAAAAAGTTTAAGTAAGACACAAAATATTAAAATCAGAATTCCACAAAATCAAATTTTAAAGTTCTAATTAATATCATAAATGAATGAAAAGTAATAGAGTTTATACA